>OU342741.1:197557069-197704672 GCA_910589775.1 Avena eriantha | reverse complement strand
TTTTGATTATGGGAAAGCTCCGTATCATGTGCAAGGGGTACCTACCCGTTGGCGGTTCTTAATGAACACATGTACTTACAATGACAAGAGCTTACTTGTGACTAAAGTTGAGTAGCATGAGGATCGGTCTTCGTAAGTAAGGGGCATGAGATTTCAGTTTATAACTTGTCAAGCATATCCTCTTAGTTGTGTCACTTTAACCTTAATCACCTTCAAGATGCTTATGATAGGGGCAATGAGAGCTGAAAGCTATAAGTAAAGTACCATAATTTTTGGAAGCTCTTTATGAGACTTGAATGCCTACTTGCTTTTTATAAAGGCCTTTCTTCCACTTATACATTGAGTCTCCACCTTCTATCTTTATGCACCTACTTTGAGAGCATAGTGGCCATTCTTAGTTCTATGTGCATTGTCCCAAGACTGTTGATTGATGCATAACTTTGATATTGCTTGTTTTAAACTATTTGTATCTAGTCACTCTTATGAACTTTGAAGGTGTCCTATGCATTTATATTTGCTACTCTATGAGGGACAAGCTAAATGCTACTATGCTATGTTTTTTCTTTATGTGAACAAACAAATGTCTTGCAAAGTATTGTTATTCATGAATCTTTTGTTGTACCCTTTCATGTTGCATCATAGTTTCTTTGTCTTATGCTAGAACTTTCTCTTTCATGTTATGACTAAAGTACTATGATCCCAGCTCTGAATGTTTTACAAATACTTTGATGAAGTCTTTGATTGTGCATGTCACCTAAAAAATTATTCTTTCTTTTTATCACTTACCTACTCGAGGACGAGCAGGAGTTAAGCTTGGTGATGTTGATACATTGCAAATGTATCTATAATTTTTGATGTTTCATTTCTTGGTTTTATCTAATTTCTTGTGTTTTCCACACTTTGGAGTACTTTTCATATGATTTCATAGAAAACCTATTAACAAGAGCCAACAGTGTCAGCTGCCTGTTCTCTTCTCTTTTGTTTTTGGTTACAGGAAAGTCAGAAAATCAATATTCTCGGAATTGGACCGAACAAAAAGCCAAACTTGATATTTTCCCGGAAGACTCAAGGAGCCAGAAGGAGAGTCGGAGAGGGGCCACAGGGTGGCCACACCACCCCATGGCACGGGTCCACCTAGGCCGTGCCAGGGGATGGTGTGGGCCCCCTGGCTGCCCACTGACCTTGCCCTCTGCCTATAAGAAGCCTCCCGATGCATAAACCCTAAATCGTCAATCAAAAATCCACGAAAAGTTCCGTCGTGCCCGCCGCCACCAAAGGGACATTCGGGGGACAGAAAGTCTCTGTTCCGGCACCATGCCGGGACGGGGAAGTGCCCCCGAAGCCATCTCCATCGATCTCCACACCATCCATCTCATCGCCGTTGCTGATTCCCATGATGAGGAGGGAGTATTTCTCTCTCGAGGCTAAGGGTTCTACCGGTAGCTATGTGTTCATCTCTCTCTCTATGCATGATCATATTGTGATCATGAGCTTGTAATCAAGTAGATCTACCTTGCTACTCAAGTGCTTTAATAAATATCTGCTCTCCCCATATGTGTGAAAGTGACAGCGTGCACACCATGCTGGCACTTAGGCTAGAGATTACAAATACTTGTTATGAGTTATAATTGGAGTTGGACGTCTTTATGAAATTGCGGTGTTTTGTTGGACTCATATAGTACTCAAGGTGACAGTGTGGGGTTATCTAGATGGGAAAGATGAACTTTGAGGTGTGCTGTTATAGCCCTACCATCGATTAGAGTGTTCAACTAGAGAATAGTTAAGAGTAGTATCATAAAGATCAGATATTTACATGAGAGTGTTCACTAGTGAAAGTATGATCCCTAGGCCTTGTTTCTAAGCATTGATACACCATTTGCTATTAGATCTGTTACATGTTTGCTTGCTTCCATCTTTATTTCAGTTTGCCTTTAGTCTCTCCATGCCATCAAGCAATTTGCTGGCACCATTGTCTTATATCCATACCACTTGTATTTCACTATCTCTTCGTCTAACTAGGGCACCTATACACCTGACAAGTGTATTGGGTGTGTTGGGGACCACAAGAGACTTCTTGTATCTTGATTGCAGGTTGCTTGAGAGGGAATACCTTTGACCACTTCCTCCCTGTGTTCGATAAACCGGGTGATCCACTTAAGGGAAAACTTGCTGCTATTCTACAAACCTCTGCACTTGGAGGCCCAACAACTGTCTACAAGAATAGAAGTGCGTAGACATCACCAACCATGTCCAGGAACCCTAGAAACATGTTGGGAATCAACTGCCACATGAAGTGGAGCACTAGTTTGAAAGATAAGCATCACCACACCCACTTGGATGTGTGTGTGTATCATTGTGGTTTGGAAAACACCACATCCAATGTTACTCGAGCAAGTGTCCAACCATGTCCAGGAACCCTAGAAACATGTTGGGATTCAACTACCACATGCAATGGAGCACCAGTTTGAAAGATGTTGCATCACCACACTCAGTTGGATGTGTGTGTGTATATATCATTGTGGTTTGGAAAAGATCACATGCAATGTCACTTCAGCATGTGTCCAACCATTCCAGGAACCCTAGCAACATGCTTGGATTCAACTACCACATGTTGTGGAGCACCAGTTTGAAAGATGTTGCATCACCCACCCCACTTGGATTGTGTGGTGTGTGTCTCATTGTGGTTTGGAAAAATAAAACATGCAATGTCACTACAGCATGTGTCTAACCATGTCTAGGAACCCTAGAAACACGTTGGGATTCAACTGCCACATGCAGTGGAGCACCAGTTTGAAAGATGTTGCCATCACCACACTCAGTTGGATGTGTGTGTGTATATATCATTGTGGTTTGGAAAGATCACATGCAATGTCACTTCAGCATGTGTCCAACCATGTCCAGGAACCCTATCAACATGCTTGGATTCAACTACCACATGTTGTGGAGCACCAGTTTGAAAGATGTTGCATCACCACACCACTTGGATGTGTGTGTGTGTATGATATGGTTTTGGAAAAGAACAGATGCATGTCACTGTCACATTCATCATATCCAACCATGTCCAGAACCCTAGCAACATGCTGGGTTTCAACTGACATATGCACTGGAGCACCAGTTTGAAAGATTTGCATCACCACACACACCACTTGGAAGTGTGTGTGTATATCACTGTGGTTTCGAACAGAACACATGCAATTTCCACTCCAGCATGTGTCCAACCATTTCTAAGAACCCTAGCAACATGAAGTGGAGCACCAGTTTAAAATATGTTGCATCACCACACCCACTTGGACATGGAAAGGAACACATGCAATGTCAATCCAGCATGTGTCCAACCATGTCTAGGAACCCTAGAAACATACTGGGATTCAACTGTCACATGCAGTGGAGCACCAGTTTAAAAGATGTTGTGCACCCCAACCACTTGGTTGTGTGTGTATCATTATGGTTTGTAAAAGGACACATCCAGTTTCACCACCCATCCATGTGTCCAACCATGTCTAGAAACGGTAGTAACATGCTAGGATTCAAGTGCCACATGCCGTGGAGCACAAGTTTCAAAGATGTTGCATCACCACACCCCACTTGGATGTGTGTGTTTCATTGTGGTATGGAAAACAAGACATGCAATGTCACTCCAGCATGTGTCCAACCATGTCCAGGAACATTAGCAACATGCTGTGATTCAACTACCACATGTAGCGGAGCACTAGTTTGAAAGATGTTGCATCACACCACAACCAATTGGATGTGTGTTTGTGTTATTGTAGTTTGGAAAAGAACACATGCAATATCACACCAGAATGTGTCCAAGCATGTCTAGGAACCCTAGCAACATGCTGGGATTAAACTGCCACATCCAGTGAAGCACCGGTTTGATAGGTGTTGCATCACCAAACCCACTTGAATGTGTGTGTATCTTTGTGGTTTGGAAAAGAACACATGCAGTGTCACTCTAGCATGTGTCCAACCATGTCCAGGAACCCTAGCAACATGTTGATATACAAGTACCACATGAAGTGGATCACTAGTTGAAAGATGTTGCATATCACCACCACCCACTTGGATGTGTGTGTATCATTGTGGTTTGGAAAGGAACACAATGCAATGTCAACTCCAACATGTGTCCAACCATGTCCAAGAACCCTAGCAACATGCTGGTATTCAACTGCCACATGTAGTGGAGGACCTATTTAAAAGATGTTGCATCACACAACCGACTTGGATGTGTGTGTGGTCATTATGGTTAAGGAAAAGAACAGATACAATGTCACTCCAGCATGTGTCCAACCTTGTCTAGGAACCCTAGCAACATGCTGTGATTCAACTATCACATGCAGTAGAGCACCAGTTTAAAAGATGCTGCATCACCACCACCCACTTGGATGTGTGTTTGTGTGTCTGTATGTATCATTGTGGTTTGGAAAAGAACGCAAGCAATGTCACTCTAGCATGTGTCGAACAAGGTCTAGTAACCCCAGCAACATGCTGGAATTCATTTGCCACATGTAGTGGAGCACCCGTTTAAAAGGTGTTGAATCACACACCACCCCACTTGGATGTGTGTGTGTATCATTGTGCTTTGGAAAAGAACACATGCAATGTCACTCCTAGCAATGTGTCCCAACCATGTCTAGGAACCCTAGCAACATGCTGGGATTCAACTACCACATGCATTGGAGCCACCAGTTTGAAAGAGTGTTGCAATCACCACCACCCACTTGATGTGTGTGTGTGTATGATTATGGTTGGAAAAGAATAGATGCAAAGTCACTCTAGCATTGTGTCCAACCATGTCCAGGAATCCTAGCAACATGCTGGGATTCAACTACTACATGAAGTGGGAGCCACCAGTTTGAAAGATGTTACAATCACCACACCCACTTGGATGTGTGTGTATATCATTGTGGTTTCGAAAAGAACACATGCAATGTCACTCCAACATGTGTCCAACCATGTCTAGGAACCCTACCAACATGCTGGAATTCACTTGCCATATACAGTGGAGCACCAGTTTAAAAGATGTTTGATGTCTACGCATGCTTCTATTCTTGTAGACAGTCTTGGCCTCCAAGTGTAGAGGTTTGTAGAATAGAAAAAAGTTTCTCTTAAGTGGATCACCCAAGGTTTATCGAACTCAGGGAGGGAACTAGTCAAAGGTATCCCTCTCAAGCAACCCTACAATCAAGATACAGAAGTCTCTTGTGTCCCCAACACACCCAATACACTTGTCAGGTGTATAGGTGCACTAGTTCGGCAGAAGAGATAGTTGAATACAAGTAATATGGATGATTATAAGTGGTAATTGCAATCTGAAATAAGAGTGGCAGCAAACAAACATGTAACAGGACTGATGTAAATGGTATTTCAATGCTTAGAAATAAGGCCTATGGATCATACTTTCACTAGTGGACACTCTCATATTAATATCTTCTCTTCATTATTCTACCCTAAACTACTCTCCGGTTGGACGATGTAGGGCTATAACAGCACACCTTAAAGTTCACATTCCCCGTCTAGATAACCCCTCACTGTCACCTTGAGCGCTAGATGGTTCCAACAAACAACACAATCTCATGGAGACATCAAAATCAAATTATACTCATGATAAGTATTTATGTAAACCTTAGACAAAGTGCCAACGGTGTGCACACTATCAACTTCATAGACGTGGGGATAAGCAAAGATTCTTTAAAGCACTTGAGTAGTAGAATAGATCTATAGATTACAAAGCTCATGATCTCAATAATATCACGCATATAGAGAGAGAGATGAAACACATAGTTACGGTAGAGCCCTTAGCCTCGAGAGAGAGAGACTACTCCCTCCTCATCATGGGAGTCAGCAACGATGATGGAGATGGTGGTGGAGTCGACGGAGATGGATCCGAGGGCACTTCCCTGTCCTGGCAGGGTGCCAGAACGGAGATTTGTGTCCCCCGAATCTCCTCTTCGGTGGCGGTGGGACTGTGGAACTTTTCATGGAATTCTGATCTTGTATTTAGGGTTTTCGTCCCAGGGGGATATATAGGCGAAGAGGCGATACTAGAGGTGGGCCAGGGTGGCCACCCCACTGTGCCGCACCCAGGGGTGACCCACGCCACCCTAGGGTGTGCCAGCCTCCTAGCTCCCCTCCGTCTCCCCTTGAACTTCCGTGTCCGTGTCGGGAAAAATAGGAACTTCGGCTTTTTGTTTCTTCCAATTCGAGAATATTTCTTTTCTGACTTTTATGAAACCAAAAACAGCAGAAAATAGTCAACTGACACTATGGCATCTTGTTAATACGTTAATTCCAGAAAATGTAGAAAAATACCTCAAAGTGAATAAAACCTAAGAAAGTAGATACCAACAAGCATGGAACATAAAAAATTATAGATACGTTTACGATGTATCAACATCCCCAAGCTTAACTCCTTATCGTCCTCGAGTAGGTAATGATAAAAGAATAATTTTGAGGTGACATGCAACCATCACAATCTTGATCAGGTATTTGGTAAAACATTTTAGATGGGATCATAGTACTTTAACATAGCATGAAAGATATAGTTTCTAACAATAAGACATAGCAACTATGTTGTTAACATGAAAAGGTACAAACAAAAGATTCATGAATAACAATGCTTTGAAAGACGTTTGTTTGTTTCACATATAGAAAACATAATGAGAATGGTATTCAGCTTGTCCCTCATAGTGTAGCAAAACATAAATGCATAGGACACCTTCAAAGTTCATAAGGGTGACTAGAATCAAATAGTTTAAGAACAAGCAATATCAAAGTTATGAATCAATCAACAAGTTTCGGGACAATGCACATTAAACTAAGAATGACGACTATGCTATCTCAATAGGTGCATAAAGATAGAAGATGGAGAATCAACATAAAAGTAAAAGAAAGGCCCTTCATAGTAGGAAGCAGGGATTCACGTCTCGTAAAGACCTTCCAAAAATTATGGTACCTATTAGCTTTGAGCTCTCATTGCCCCTATCATAAGCATCTTAGATGATTAAGGTTAAAGTGAACAAATATGAGGATATGCTTGACATTTATAAGCTGAAAATCTCATGCCCCTTGCTTACGAGTACCGTTCCTCATGCTACTCAAATTTAGTCACAGGTAAGTCCTTGTCATTGTAAGTACATGTGTATTATAGAGGCTATGGTGACTTGTATAGTCTTAACATGTGTGAGCATGCGCCAAGTCAACCAAATAAAGCATCAAAGGAGAATACCACATATTATGCTTTATATATGCTAAACAATGCATGATTCTTTCAAGGCACATTAAGCAATCTCAATTGTTTGCAACAAATCATGCTACATCAATAATCATTAAGCATAAAGTCATAGCAATATCAAACATGACATGATAAAGTCCAAGTCACAGTCAAACAAGCTTCATTTTGTACCACTATAAGCATGAACTTCCTACCCTTTTCCAACACCAATAGAAAACTAAAGCTAAACGGCAAGTGCTAGCAAAGGAGAACACTCACAGAACAATAAGAGTGAAAACTAGAGTGTTCTAGGCAATGAATAACACGGTGTCTCTCTCCAAAAGAAGTGTGTTGGGATCCAACCAACTTATTGGGGGCAAATAAAGCAAAGAAAAACTAAAAAACAAAGACGAAGACGCTCCAAGAACAACACAATTTGTGCACGAAACAATAAAAATGAAGTGTTTGGAAGAAAACCTGAGATTTTATTGATGAAGAAGGGGACGCCTTGGGCATCACCAATCTTTGACGCTTGTAATTTTTGAATATTTCTTGGGGTGACACTCTAACATCCCAAAACTTCAATCCAAGGTTATTAAGATCCAAATCAACAAAATTAGGGCTAACAAAAAACTTTTCCAATTAAAATATTCAAGCATTCATATGTGTGTGCATTTAATTAGGAGTTGATTTGAATTGCCATGATTAAGTGATCCATTGCTTGTAACATGATTATTAGGTGAAATAAACATCATCTAGATCATTCCCAAACAAATCCCAAAGAAAAACAAATCAAAATGAATGAAAGAAAGAAATGGTCATTTGTGCCATTTTAATCAACATGCCTACTTTGGGTATTCCTAGAACTCAAAACCTAACAGAAATAAATATGGATCTTTGCACCCCTTGGTAGTACATGTAGTAATTTAACAAGGCCCACTTTGTGATCTGCCAAAAACTTTCAAACACTAATTTTAAATGGCAATTGAAAATTGAATCTAGTGTAGGTATCAAGATCACACTTATTCAAAAACCACTCAAATGACCTCCATTTTTAAAACCCAAGAACAGTTAGAAGCTCAAGCATAAGATACAATACCCCACCAAAAATCAGCCCAAAATTCCAATGTTTTGTTCTTGTGGCAATTTCTACAAACACCTTGCAGACAGAAAATAAATGGCCTAACAATTACTGTTTCTAATCAAGTCTTTGTCCCCCTTTGCACCCTATCTACTCTCCTTTTGTCCCTCCTGAGTCCAACAAACTCCCCATCGGCCTACCCCTAAACCCCAGCAGTAGTGGAGCGTCGCCCATTTTGGTCACCGCCGGCCGATCGTGGACAGAGCTCCACAGACCATGCCGTGCCATTCCAGCAAGTCCCCTAGCTCAGCCCAACCATACCGCACCTCCATCTCCACCCCTCGATCACCCCCAGGCCCTGGACCACACCCCAGCACCGCCGCCCATTCTCTCTGCGGGCTCGCAGAGCGCGCCAGAGCACGTTAGCCGCTAGCATGCCAGAGACCGCCTCACGACCCAATCCCGTGCACGCCGCTCTGCCTCGACCCCAGCACCCCGCCAGACACGGCCGTGCGCCGTGTCGAGCACCGCCTCTGTCTCCCAGAGCGCGGGAAGCTCCTGACCGTTAGGCACCACCCCTAGCCGCGCATTGAAGTCGTAGAGCACCGCCAGGATGCAGGCTACCGTCCGCCTACACCGCCCATGCCTCTAGCCGCCTGTATCAGCGTCACCGACGAGCTCGCCATCGTGTCGCTTGGTCCCCTCGTCGCCCTATAAAAGGAGCCCTCCCAGCACCAACGACTCACACCTCTCCACTACCCTCTCCTCACTGATCCTTCCCCACCTCTAGCCGGAGCCGCTCGAGCCATAGTTTGCCGGAGGAGCCCGTTGTAGAGGAGGAGAAGGCATCGTCGATTTCGTCCACCCCAGGAGCTACCGCGACCTTGCCTGAGCTCGCCGTCATCCACCAGTTCGTTTTCCTGCCTCGCCGTGGTATCTGGAGCCCTGGTATGCCCTCACCGTACCCCCACCGAGCCGCTAGGGTTATCCCTTGCCGGCGACCTATCCGTCGTCGACGATGAGCCCTAGCCTTCGATCTAGGTTCTAATCGCATGGTCCACGTTGCCCCGTACCGCTTCTCGTTTTAAAGAGCCACTGACATGTGGACCCCCTGTCAGCTGTTCTCTGCGCCGCGAAATGCCACTAGGCCGGCCCATTTTCTTTCCCGCGCTAGCCCACGAATTCAAAATTAGGTTTTTCTATTTAAGTTTGAACTTAGTTATGTCCCCTAGTTTGAAAATAATTTCAGAGAGATTTACAAATCCAAATGGAGTGATTCCAATTGTGTTGGAAAGCTTCTGAAAAGATTAATCCAGGCCCTTTGGAATTAATTCATTTCGAGTTAGAGATCTCTCCTAGTAAAAATAACAAAACAGAAGCATTTGCACCTTGCAACATTTTTATAAAATCAACCATGTTAGGTTTTGAGTTGATTCCAACTCTCAAAAATCACATTTAACCATACTTATCTAAATATGTAATAATATTAAGGTTTACATGCAGTGACTTTGGACTAGTACCAAAATAATGCTATATAAGCATTTCTAGTCACTTTAAATCATTAAATAATAAACTTAAACTTAAGTAAATGTGATCCAACCCTTAAATCACATTCCCACATGTTAGAATATGTGGTGAGGACATGTGTCCCCATGATCCCATATTTTAAGTGGTGAATATTAAATCTTAGTTATTTTCAATGAGTAGAAATTACTTTTCTTAAATAAAAAGGATGAAACTAGTTAATAAAACCTTGTGATGCTTGTGATGAGATTAGATCATCAAATGTGTGCCTTAGAGTGATAAGTAGACTAGTTAAGTATTGTTTGGTGATTGTGTACTCTGTATGTATTTATAGACGATAGTACCGACCAAGCTGTCGAGGAGGAGGACTTCTACCAAGAGGAGGAGGAGGAAAACTTCAACCACTACACTACCCAAGGCAAGCCATCATTAACAATGCAAGCTAACCCTTGCAAGCTAGATAACCTAAGAAAAGGCATTAGGCATGCTTTGGTGATACCATTTGGATTTATACCTAGTCCAAGATTTAATTCCAAGCTTTACTTCTTTACTTTACCAAAGTCCTTTACTTGTTTTGAATATAGCATAAAAAGTATAAAACTTGACCTATCTAGATAACATTAGATGTCATTCTATGGCATGAGATTGATCCTATCCTCCCACCTTAGTGAACACTCTTAACTTAGTAGATTAGAGCTAGATCAAAACTTGAGTCACTTTTAGATGGGAATACTTGGTAAAAATGAATTGTGAAAACCTTGGAATGATGAGTCATTCTATTAAGATGTTTGGACATGTGTTGAGAAACACAAATGGTTTATGATGATGAAAATGTTAAGGCATGAGCCTTAACCCTTTTACAAAACTGATGGTTGGATTCGGATGCGATACCATTCCAATTTTACCGTACAACCACAATACCTGAATTGGGTAAGGCTTAGGCGGAAGTTTATATGCATTACTATTAGTTCCCTCGCGGGAGAGGTTTGAGCTGAGGCTACCTCTCAATGTTGTCCACCTATGCAATTCCCAAGATGACAGATGGTCATGGTTGGAAGGCCATGCTCATAGGAGAGGTGCTTATACTAGGGTGTGTAAAGGAAAGGTTATGTTTGATTATCTGCATACTAAGTATGATGATTTAAGGTTATCCCTGACAGATGTATCGAATCTTGTGGTGAAAGTGTACCACCTTTGTAGGGTG
Source organism: Avena eriantha (assembly GCA_910589775.1). Taxonomy (NCBI): domain Eukaryota; kingdom Viridiplantae; phylum Streptophyta; class Magnoliopsida; order Poales; family Poaceae; genus Avena; species Avena eriantha. The sequence continues at coordinate 197,693,650 of OU342741.1, read as the reverse complement.
TCAAACTATTTGAATAGCCGCGTCCGCGGTTATGGACAGTTGGGGAGTGGCCATACTGTTTCGTTGTCAGATGTTTTCAAAATGACTTATGAAATGAATGATGGATCTTGACTTGACCACAAAAAAGTTGTGACTATGACACTAGCTTCCCAACTTAAGTGATTCTAGAACTTTATTTTATCTTTCTTTGTTTCTGAACTCAGCTTAGGTTTCAAACTTAACTTTATAGTTAAACTTAGAGTTAGCACTTACTTTAGTACTATCCTACTTGTTAGTGATAGTTTGCGAGTATTTAAAGAGTACTCATGGCTTTGTCCCTGGCTATTCCTATGGCCAGACTATGAAGGAGACTACCAAGATGACGGCCAGCAGGACAGCTATGATAACTAGGACTATCTGCCTTCGTCAGCATTGCCTGTGCCCCTGAAGATGGACCCCACCGCTACGCTTATTCATTATTCCACTGCTTGTTGTATTAAGACTGGATCATGAGATCCTTTATTTGTGTAAGACCTTATGTATGGTTTGTAATGGATGGTGTACTGTGATATCCAATCTGTTATGTCTCACAAAAATGGTAATCCTGGGATTGTGAGGTATGGCATAATAGACATCTGGGATTAAAAATCTGGGTGCTGACAAGTTGGTATCAGAGCCATCCTGACCATAGGATACCCTAGTTAGAATGGACGTCTAAACAAAAAACTTAGTTTCCAAAACAAAGTGAGTATTTATGAAAAACTATTTCCTCTCTTACCCTTGGGAATTCATTCTTTCTCAAAAATTCATGTCCTTCCAATTCTTACATTACTACATAAAAATTGACACACTTGATCACTTCACTAACTTCCTCATCCTTAATTCCTGTAGATGGAGTCTTAGTTCAGCAAGTTCTACCAATTGGGAAACGGAGGTCAGCTGATCTTCGAGAGGGATTTGGATTCACTGTCTGAGTTATTGGGACGCCCGCATCCAGAGTTTCTTGGAGCTCAACTTCCAGGACCCCCAGGAGGAGATTTGCAATGGCTTGTCACTGCTGATCTTCGAGGAAGCATCGAAGGACCAATGTCCAGGAGAATCCAGTTCTCCGTGAGAGAGAACAACTGGCTAGATGGATTAGCCAGGGTAATGCATGAAGCTCTCGCACGTCTATGTGCCCTCAGTGTCAACCAAATCCAAGGAACCCGTTTTGCTCACTATGCAAGGCGTGACTTCATGGGAATGCCGATGGAGATGCCAAGTCATCTAGAACTGAAGCGCCAAGTGGAGAACCTCGACTTCCTGTTGTACAATCGTTAGAAGGAGTTGGACAATGCTAGGGAGTTCGCCAACCACAACCATGCCATCGCCGACCAGAAGGCCCAGACGATCTCACTGCTCGTCAAGGATCGCCAGTCTCTTCGCCTCCAGCGTGAGAAGAAGGATCGCACCATCGCCCGTCTTCGTAAGAAGGTGGCTGACCTCGAGAAGACCGTCAAGGAGCAAGAAGTTCAGCTTGCAGCAAAGGAGGAGGAAGAGGAGGGCAAAGACATCCAGGGAGACATGGTTTCTTACCTTAGAAATGACGATGACTTTCTGGAGGAGGATGTCGTGGACTTCTACACCGACGATGAGGACTCCGACTTCATCGGCGATGAGTAGATGCACTAGGTCTCTGTCGTAGCATGAGATGTATCGCTCCCATTGTATCGTAGCTTGCAAAATGGTTCTTAAAACCATCTGTTTCCCTTTGATGTTGTGGTGTGTGTTTGTATCGTGTGCTTTGTTTGAATGAATGAAATGGAGTTAGTTGCAAAACCTGAGTCGAACTCAAAGTTTTAGCTTTAAAAATCAAAACCCTAAATCTTAGAACTTTCCCTCTTACCCCTTTATCTATCTCAATCTTCAGATGACTCGTGGAAACCCCAGAGGGAGCAGCTCATCGCAAGACCCAATGCTGCAGATCATGCAGATGTTAGTCGCAGACCGTGAAGCAAGCAGGGCAGAATGCCAAGCTAATCTAGCAACACTGCAACAGATCGCCCAGATGGCTCTCAACCACCAAGGGCATGGAAATCAGGATCATCAAGGATCCAAGCTGAAGAACTTCTAGAATACCAATCCCCCAATATTTAGCACTTCAAAGAACCCCTTAGATGTTGATGACTGGTTGCAGACGATGGAGAACAACTTGGAGGTAGCCAGAGTTGAAGACAATGAGAAAGTTCTCTTTGCCACCCACTACTTGGCAGGAGATGCAAGAGCCTGGTGGAACAGTATTTGCCTGATGAACCATGGTCAAGTTATGACATGGGAAGCCTTCAAACTCAAGTTCAGTCGCACCCACGTGTCGCAGGGTCTAGTCACCCGAATGAGGGATGAGTTCAGGGAGTTGAAGCAAGGTAGAATGACTGTGGTGGAGTACCGTGATAGATTCCTGTCGCTTGCAAGGTACGCCCCTGATGAGATCAACATGGAGGCCAAGAAGAAGGAGAGATTCCTGAACGGACTGCATGATGAGATGCAGACTGTCCTCGTCAACATCCGTTTCGAGGATCTCGAAGAACTAGTCAACTCTGCCATTCAGATGGAAGGGAAGATTAATCAGGCAAACGACAACCGCAAACGTCGTATGATGCAGCAATTTGGATCCAACAGTCACCAGAAGTACCGTCCCAACCCCTCACCAGGATATGCACCCAGAAACAATCGACCCCCAATGTCTCGCCCGAGCTACCCCAACCGTAGCGGAGGTAATGTGAAGTCCGGAGGAAACAACAACAACTCCAACGACAACAACAATTTCAATCGTGCCCCTCCCAAGAGCAACAACAACAACAATATTGCACCTAGAACTGGCAGCAAATGCTGTGCCCGTTGTGACAAAAGACAAGTGCCAGATAACTTGTTTCGAGTGTGGAGTTAAGGGCCACTATTCTAATGAGTGCCCCAAGAAGACTGCCGCCCCTGCCAATGTGAATGCCCCAGCTCAACAGCAGCGTCATGTTCAACCAGGAAGAAGATTTGCCCTAGGGAACCCTCACAACCGCAATGGTTGTCTCTTCCACATGAACGCAGAGGAAGCCCAAGAAGCGCCAGATGTAGTGCTGGGTATGTTTTCTGTCAACTCAGTTTTAGCAAGAGTTTTGTTTGATTCTGAGCATCGCATTCATTTGTCACCGAAGAATTTGCATGCACTAGTAAGATTCACCCAACCAACCTGAAGCATGTCATGATAGTCCAAATCCCCGGTTCAACTACAAAAGCTATAAAAATTTGCAAAGTTGTGCCTATCAGAATACATGGGATAGATTTTTATGCCAACCTAATAGTACTCGGAACCAAAGGATTGGAAGTAGTACTAGGTATGGTGTTGGGGGGATACTTGTATGTAGGTATGAAGTATGAAGTATGAAGTATGAAGTATGAAGTATGAAGTATGAAGTATGAAGTAGTACTAGGATTGGAAGTAGTACTAGATTTTTATGCCAACCCGACCGACGTATGAAGTATGCCAGCAGGATTTATGTAACTTGTATGTAGGTACCCACGGGGCCGGATTAACCAGGCACGATCCGGGTTATATCAGGCTTGCAAGAGAAGGAAGGTATCTCGCTGGTCAAAAGGTGGTCATTGTACGCTGGAGCATGAGCGAAGTGGATAGAGAGAAGGACCACTGAGGCATGGCTGACAAGGGTGACGCGCCCTGTGTCGGATGATGTTGGCGCCGCAGAGGCTTACGTAGCCTCGGCGAAAAGTGATCCGGTCGGTTTTCTTTTTTGGGAAGAGGCATATTCTTAGGAATATGCCTCCACGTATGCCCTAATTGGAGACCTAGCCTCCCCTTTAAAAGGAGCGCTAGGGCCTCTGTAGAAAGGGTTGGTATTTGAGTAGTTGGTTCCTTCGAGATAGGTAGTGGTGAGAGTAAGAGAGCTCCTTCTTCCTCCTCTCCCCAATACAGCTCGAGGAGGATCGTAAACCTTGCGAACCTAGTGAATACAGAGCATCTGTGTGTGGAATCACCACACTATCCCTCCCTGGATTCCTCTAGTGCATATTGGCCCTACCTTTAGCCTATCCATGGCATCTGTCGTGGCACCACCACGACAGTTGGCGCCCACCGTGGGGCTAGCGGCGCTAGCAAGAGTGAAGATCCGGACGGGAAACCTCAACGGCAACGGCGAGCGCATCGTCTCAGGGCTCGTTCAGCGCTTTGGAGCGCTGGACTACGTCAGCGACAATGCTGGCTGTTTCGGCAAGCAACCTCCACTGCGCAATGGCGTCTTCGTAAAGCTTGGTGCTCACAAGATCTACGTCGGCGTCGGGGTGTCATGCGTTCACCCGCGACACGTCATTGAGGGAGGCGAGCCACCCCTTAGCGCGGCTTACGGGGCACGTATCATTCGCTCCCTTGACCGTGCCGAGGTGATGATGACGGTGCCTGACGCTGGCGCGAGCAAGGATCCGGCACCAGATCCGGAGGTAACGCCCAAGGCACCAAGGAAAAGTAGAGGTCCTCCACTAGAGAGGCTAGAAAATGTGCTGCAGCAGGCAATAGATAGCTTGGCAAGCCCCATAGCACCAGTGGTAGATCCGGCTCAGGCACAGGCCAAGTTAGAGGAAACTAGGCAGAAAATCCTAGAAGGTGCGAAAAAGATAGCCGCGGCTCAACAGTCGTTGAACATGACGTTGCGCGAGTATGCAAAAGCAAATAAGGTAGATGCTATAAAGGTAAAAGGGAGAAACCTGATCAGTGAAATGAACAAAGAGGGTGACACTAGAGTGGAGGAATCAGAGAACCCTTTGTCCATAGGGCTGCCGAAGTATAGCACTCCGGCAAAGAACCTCAGAGCAGCAGATGCAGCTGCATCCGAGCTGGAGGGTTTGACGGGTGAAGCCCGGCAGAGACAGCAGGAGAGGGTCAATGAGTTAGTTCGGATCACTAACAGACAGAATGAGGAGTTTCTCAGGGCTAACCCGGAAAGAGCTGGGGCTTCCAAGGTCTTTTATTCGTCAGTGGGAAACCCAGAGAAATCTTCTGGAGCTGCGTCATCCCCACATGATGGCCCTAGGAGAGACGAGGTGGTAACCTCGGCAAGGAGAAACAAGCAGATTGTCCCGTATGACCCGGCAAGGGCAGGGAAAGGAAAGGCATTGCAAGGAAATGAGGATCAACGAAGTGTCAGCCGAGGTGAAGCTGGCCGAGGTAACCGCGACCAAGGCAATGCCGGTCAGAGAAACGTCGTCAACAGCAACGCCGAACAGCGTAACTCTGTGGGTGCAGGGAAAAACTTACCTCAACAATAGTAGCAGCGTAGTGCACCTCGGCAAGAGCAAAATGCCGGCCAAGGTATGTGGCAAAATTGTGCTTAACAAGGGAAGACAGATACAATGATGGTGATTCAGAAATGATGAACGCAGGATACCCTAGGCCGGACTATCATGTGATAGGGTCAAGGTTGGGAAGCAGGAACTTGATGCCTGATGACGCCAGGTTAAAGCTGGATTGCCTTTATAGGTCGGAGCAAATTGAATGTCAAGGTCCTCTGGGCCCAGCGTGCTTTGGGCTCCGGATCATGAAAGAACCCCCGGTACCTAACTTCCAGTTACCAAGAGGCACAAAGACATATGACGACAACACCAAGCCGGAAGATTGGTTGATCAATTACGCAACAGCAGTGAAAATTGCCACAGGCAACCTGAGATGGGCAGTGATATATGTACCCCAGATGCTGGACGGTCCAGTGAGGGTATGGTTAAATAATTTACCACCTAGAAGTATCAACTACTGGATTGATTTTGAGGAAATGTTTGTCAGTAACTTCTCGAGCACGTATTAGAGGCCGAATAGGCCACAGACCCTAGCAATGTGCAAGCAAAGGCCAAATGAAACAGACTGGGAGTTCCTAACCCGCTGGTGCACCATGAGAAACTCGTGTGAAGGTGTGATTGAGTCTCAGACCATAGCATGGTTTGCACAAGGGTGTAGATATGCAAGCATGTTGTGGCAAAGGTTGCAAAGGGATATGCCAACTACACTAGCAGAGACGATCCAGATTGCTGATTCGTATGCTTTGGGTGATCCGACTTAACCCTGGCTTATGGAAAACGAGTCAAGTGAGGAGTACTACCAGCGAGATGGAGCCGGATCATCCCGGCGAAATGATTACCGGGGTAAGAGAAGAGATGATAGACCAGATTACCGTTACAGTTTGCAACAAGTTGCTGCGGTAAACCAAGATCTACCCGGAGCGGGGAGTAATCAGCGTTATAAAACTGGAGGGCAACAATGGACTCCGAGAAATGATGGCAAGAAAACTTGGACGCCCGAACAAAAGAAACAGTGGCAAGAAAAGAAAAGAAAGACTGGCCAAGGTATACGTATGAGGCAATGCTGGATCAGCCGTGCAAATTTCACACGCCAAACCCGAGTAACCTAGCGGGTCACACAACTCGGCAATGTGAGTGGATGAGGAGGATAGAACAAAGTGGTTCGAGGAATGCTGAGGAACCTCGGAGCGATCAACCTCGGCAGGAGTTACCCCGGCATCATTTACTCTCCAGAGCGAACACGCAACAGTTAATGTTGCCACCACCTCCGCCGAGGTATGAAAATCATGAGAGAAGGGATGCAGTGCATCAGGTGGAAAATCAACACCAGCCAGATCAAAGATATCCCGGCAATGAGGGGAGAAATGAATACAGAGAGCATCACCAGAGTTACTGCGTGTTTACCACGGAGCAGACAAATAGAAAGAGCTTGCAGCACTGACATATGGAAGTGAATGCGGTAATGTCGGTAGTGACGAGGTATATGCCTTGGTCGGATCAGGAAATTACATGGAGTATCAAGGACCATCGCAAACTTATGCCTAGTCCCGGTTCGTATGACCCAACATTCATCGGGCCAAATATCAATGTGAGGCTTTCCAAGGTACTAATTGACAATGGCAGCAGCATCAATATTATGTACGTGGATACAATGCACAAGTTGGGTATCTCAGAGAACATGCTCCAGGCTACGAGAACAACTTTCCATGGTATTGTGTCAGGCATTTCCTGTGAACCCATTGGCAAGGTCTAGATAAACGTGTTATTTGGCACAAGAGATAACTGCCGAACTGAAAGTTTGGAGTTTGAGGTGGTGAACCTAGAAAGCGCATATCACGCATTACTCGGCAGGCCTGCCCTAAACAAATTCATGGCAAGTTGTCACATCAGTTACCTGAAGATGAAGTGGCCTCGGCCAAATGGAGTAATTACCATAGCTGGAGACTTCCGACGTTCCATTGAGTGTGCGTCAGCTGGGTCTAACCTGGCCGAATCACTCGTGATTGCGCAAGAAAAAAGAAAGATGTAGGAGGTAGCGGCATCAGCTCAGTCCGCACAGCAGTATATGCCGGCGCTGAGTAACCCGCATGGAAGTGTCTCAATTCAAGCAACGAAGGATACAAAGAAAGTGCCTGTTGATGATCTATTCCCAGAGCGCACCGTAACGATTGGAGCCAGGTTAAATGACAAATAGGAAAGCGAGCTCGTCAACTTCCTCCGTGAGAATCGGGATATCTTTGCTTGGTCCACACAAGACTTGCAAGGTGTTCCAAGGGAGTTGGCCGAGCACTCTTTGAATGTGAGACCCGGAGCAATGCCGGTGAAGCAACCTCTCCGCCGCTTTGCCGAAGATAGGAGAAAAGTCATTGGAGATGAGATAGCTCGGCTCCTAGCAGCTGGGTTTATCATGGAAGTTCTTTACCCGGATTATCTATCTAATCCGGTGCTGGTGGAAAAGAAGAAAGATGATCCGAATGTGGCAGTGGTTTGGCGTATGTGCATCAATTACACGAACCTGAATAAGGCGTGCCCAAAAGATCCATTCCCACTGCCAAGGATAGATCAAGTCATAGATTCTACTGCTGGGTGTGAATTGTTGTCATTCATAGATGCATATTCTGGTTTCCACCAGATACCTCTGAACCCAAATGATGAAATAAAGACTGCGTTTATCACCCCGTATGGGGCTTATTGCTATCGCACCATACCTTTTGGTTTACGTAATGCAGGGGCAACGTACCAAAGATGTATGCAAAAATGTTTACATGACCAAATCGGCCGAAATGTGCAAGTGTATGTGGATGATGTGGTTATAAAAAACAAGGAAAGCAAAACATTCCTTGATGATATCAGGCAAACGTTCGCGAACCTAAGAAGATTCCGAATGAAGCTTAACCCAACTAAAATCCGAGCCATAGAGCGAATGGAACTGCCAAAGTGTCTTAACGATGTCCAGAAGTTCACTGGTTGCCTGGCATCTTTAAGTCGGTTTGTATGTCGGATGGGAGAAAAGGCATTGCCTCTCTATCAATTAATGAAAAAAGCGGACAAGTTCGTATGGACGCCGCAGGCCAATGAAGCCTTCATCCAATTAAAGAAAATGTTAGCCACTGCACCAGTGTTAGCCTCTCCACTATCAAAAGAGACAATGTTGCTCTACATAGCCGCAACTAACCGAGTTCTAAGTGCAGTAGTAGTGGTAGAGCGTGACGAAGAGGGTAAGTCAGTGCAAAGGCCAGTTTATTACCTAAGCGAGGTATTATCAGCATCAAAACAGAACTATCCTCACTATCAGAAGATGGCGTATGGTGTGTATATGGCAGCGAAGAAGCTAAAACACTACTTTGAAGAACACCCAATCAAAGTGATATGTGAAGCCCCCATATCTGAGATAATGAGTAACAAGGATGCAAGCGGCCGAATCGCAAAATGGGCAATTGAGCTAGCCCCTTATGCTCCGCAGTACGACAGGAGAGATGCGATCAAGTCTCAGGCTCACTACTAGGAAATAGCCTATCTGTGGCGCATGAAAAGGGGACTTCTGTGGCGCATATCTTTGTCGCCACTGTTACCTCGCCACTGATAACTACTTCCTGTGGCGCATATGGATATGCACCACAGAAGTTCCAGACTTCTGTGGCGCATTCCTTCATATGCACCACAGGAAGAACTTCTGTGGCGCATTTACGTGTATGCGCCACAAATATGCCATGCGCCACTAACTATATAATTATATGCGCCACTGATTGTGTAATATGTATTTGAAGTAAAATACTTTCCTGGTGTATAATCAGGTATTTATACAGTATTTATCCAGATGAGTATAAAATACATTGCACAAGTAGTAGATGCATGAAAACCGACATATATATAATACAAACACTTAGAGGCCGATCGAGATACATATATAGTGTCAAGTGCCAAATTTTTACACAAGCGCCGAATACAAAGTTCATATCATCTCACATTACAAATATGAAGTGGCCACCGCCGCCTACACTAGGATCAAATAGAATACAACTGTGATAATGGTGAGCAAGAGCATTAGCCCGACCAATATCTTCATCCGGTTCTTCTTCCACAAGTGGTTCCTCCACTTGGCTATCGCCTCCTCTCTAGTCACGTATCCTTTGTAGATGTTGCCGCTGAACTTGTTCACTTGTTTGTGGCAATCCTCCCACTCCTCGTAGACTCTTGGAACCCTACCCATGTACACCACATACCACCTCGTCGCCATCTCTATAGACGACAAGGCATATTAGTAAAAATACAACGAAAAGAATGAATAAAGGGTTCACATCCATATATATATATGTTCATAGAATATAAAACAAAGGATCCATAAACCTAAAAGTTAGATCATCATAGAAGCAATAAGTTCAACGACAGCACGACCACAAGGTAGTTTAAGTCTAACAACAATGACCATTTCGACCACGAGATAGTAAAGTTTATGACACACACACACTAATACAGCATGCGTCCATCAAGAATATACACACACTGGATCATGCTAGAGGCACACATCGATCATGATGAAGACTTCCTCTTCTGGCACAGCTTTGGGAACGGTAGATAGCCCTCTTTCGTCATCCACGTCCTTGTGTCACCCTGCTTACGGAGGCATTCTTTGATCTCCCTCTTACTCAACCCTCTGGCTTGTTGTAGGGCACCGCCCCTTGTGTTGACATCTTCAATGATGATTTGCGACAACTTCATCTTAATGCGATGGAAGTCTTCTCTAAGATCAGCATCGTCGATTTTCGCCAAAGTTTCGGCCCATCCTCGGAGACTAGATGGCAGTGTTAGGTTATGGCAATCCCGAACATAGCCTTTAAGGTGATGGAGGACATAGAAAGCCTCCTTGGCACCAGCAGTCGACTGCTTGACGCAGGGGAAGTCGAGCACGTGCTTGAACACGTGTTTGCCATCCTTGATACATTCCCCCCTATCTACGAAGGTGCATCCCTTCTTGGTGTAGCCCTCGAGAGCCTCATTGAGAACACCCCTTATTCTAGCGTAGTCTTTCTTCTTCGTCAAACTCCCCGAGTCGAAATACGTGGCTAGCGAATACCTCAGGGCAAGGACGATGAGCGTGCAGTATTTGTCTCTGCGCAACACAATTGGAACGGAATGTTGGAAAAAGAGCAAAGGAAAGAAATTTATAAGAAATGCATAAGTTACAGTGACGATGAGCGAGTGTGTGTACTTACTCGGGAAAGAAAGGCAAAAGAAGTGTGCCCTTCCTCTTGTTGTCCACCATGAACTTCTCAAGGTACACCGTCGCCTTGGTCCGTGTCTCTGATCCTTCGACCAACTAGCTGTCCCGCATGTAGTAGGGATCCACTATCGCGATTTCCGGGGTACTTTCTCTCTTGATCGTGAGTGCCAGATTGAGCGCGTATAGGCGGACCAAGTTATAGTCCAGCCGTTTCGTGAGAAACAGCTTGAATATGTCCTCGAACGCTATGAAGAATATATCCACGGGGGGGTTCATCGATGAAGCCCACGTCCAATGGCACCTTGGCCGTGAAAACAGGGTAATTTGGATCGTCCTCTTTAAGAAGGAGGGCCTCTAGTGTCTTGACACCCTCGTGCAAAGTTAACATGGCTCCAACCGCAATGTGGATCATATCCGGAGTCAATATCGGATCACCAGCTACATGCACTCAGGGCAAGCCAAATCATGTGGATGGTACGACGACGGCGTCCTGACCCCGGATCCTCTTCGGAAGAGGTTGGCTCGCACCCTTCTTATTATTATTATTACCTCTCTTCCTATAGTGCTTCTTCTTCACAATAGTGTCAGCCACTGCCATCTGCTCATCAGTCGCCTTTCGGAGTGTGTTGGGGCTGAAAACCAATCCTGGTTTCTCTTGTGGTGGATCGGCGGCCGGAGGCGTCTCTTGAGAAAGACCATGGAAGACCAGGCGCTGCGTGCATGTATTGGGCCGATCAGCTTGATGGTCGTCGCGGCTGCGAAGGGTTCTTCATCCACAGAAGGCATATACAATCCTTTGGCGGCGCTAGTGTTGATGAAGTCGTCAATGTTGACCAATTCATCATCATCTTCATGGGTGCCATCATGTGGTGGTGGTAGTGGGGGCAACGGCGGTTGCGGCACAACGTCTTTGCCATGTGGCGGTGCACACGCTGCCAAGAGTTGATGGTGACGGCTGGTGGTGGCGACAATAGCGGCTACTGGTTCCAAGGTGGTGGCCGGCCGATGATCGGTCGAGAGGTGGCGCCGGTGCTCCCCCCCCCCCCCCCCGCATCATGTAAAAAAAGTAAATTCCAATCACCACCAAATGGAATCTAAAGAGACCCATAATTCACTTGTGACAATATAGTGTAATACCTTTCCATGTAATCAATTCAAGTTGAATAATGTTACACTATTCTAAAAAAAAGTGCAACACTTTACAATCAGAGGTGCTACCAATTTCAGGGTTGAAAATGAAAAGAGTGACAACACAATTTTTTAGAAGGATTTTGCGTTCAAGGTCTGTCTGTCAAAAGCCAGCTTGAGTCATGAGTAAAAATGAAAGCTCAAGAACTGGAAAAAATGAGACATGAAACTTGAGTAGAAGGAAGGTCATAACTCTGACTAGAAACCTATAGAATGATTTTAAGATTTCTGGCACTCTCTAAATCATCCTCAATCTTGAAAATCACGTCGGCCCAATACTACAATATCAACACAGGGATGGTCGACGGTGGACGGCGGATGGTGGACGGCGGACAATGGACGGCGGACGGTGCAGAAGCAATAGTGCAGCATTACCTAGGGACGGTGGACGGCAGATGGTGACGAGGTGGATGGCGAACGGCGAGGTGGACGGCGGACGGCAAGGTGGCTCTCCACGGACAGGCTCCTCCTCCACGGGCAGGCTCCTCCTCCACGGGCTCTGGCGATGGGGGGCGGCTCTCCTCCACAGGCTCCGGCGCGGTGGTGATGGCGCTGCGGACGGGCTCCTCCTCCATGGGCTCTCCTCCACGGTGGCTCCGACGCTACGGTTGCGATGACAGATAGAGGCGACGGATCGATTGACTAAGTGTGGATCGAGAGAGAGAAAGGGGGGATTAGGGGGAGAGGCCGAACCGTTCTGTGGCTAAGTGTGAAAGTTCTGTGGCGCATTCCCACAGAATGCGCCACAGAAGTTGGAACATCTATGGCACATTCCGAAACAGAACTTCTTGACATTGTAAAAACCATGGCGTCTCGTAGTATGACAAGATCTGATACTTGTCCTAGTGGTCTTGCTCGCTTGCTCTCACCTAGGGTAGCCAGGTTCGAATCCTCGCTGTCTCACACATTTTTTTTCTTTCTTTTTAAATATTTTTAATTACATACATATGCATATTTATTAAAAAAAAGTAAGAACATATACATATATGCATATTTATTCACATATGCATATTTATTCAAAAAAAGCAAGAACATATACATATATGCATATTTATTAAAAAAAAGCAAGAACACATATGCATATTTATTCATACATATATATTTGTGTGTTTGATTGTCACACACAAATGTGAATTTGTATACCCACACGATTATCACATTATATGTTTTAGTCTCTAACTAATACCCACACGAATTAACACACCAAAAAGTCACGCAATTGCTAGTGTCTCTTCACAATGTTCTTGCCCTTTTTCGTCGCGGTTGAATACTTTAGCCCATGCACTTTGAGATTTCTTCTTGTGAATGGACAACCTTTAGTAGGCAGTGTGGTCTTCCTTCTTACTTTAGTAGTAGTAGGCATGTCGAAGTACTTGTCGAATTCCTCTTCGATCTTCGGGTCGCTGTTTTTGTCGAAGTTTTGCTCGTTGGCGGCTCCTTCCATTCCGATGATGCTCCTCTTGCCCTCCTAACTACAACACGGTTGGGCTTTGACGGGTTGGTAATAAAAAAGCATTGATCAATTTGGCTAGTGAGTACCCAAGGCTCATTTTTTGCGGAGGCGTTCTTTGTTGATTTGGCATCTGGTATAACCATTGTGGTGAAATAGCGTCCTTCTTTTTCCACGTTCTTGGCCCATCTAACACGGAACATCGGTACGATCTCTCCACAGTAGTCGAGCTCCCATATCTCCTCAATCCTTCCGTAGAATCTTTCCATCACATTAGTCTCGTCATCAACAAATGATAACATAGTTACTCCTGAGTTTTGATATTCACTATTCTTGTCCTTTTCCTCGGTGTAGAATCTGTAACCGTTTATGTCGTATGACTGATAGGTCCTTAGATTGTGCCCTAGGCCCTGCGACAAGGAGAATATGAGTTTTTGATCTTCCATAGAAGGCGTCTGTGGGGGATTGTCTAGTTGCCTTTTCTTGAACCAACCCGTGAAGCTAGAGTTGTGCTCTCTGGTTACGTCTCCCTTCTTCCTCGGCCGGCCCTGGTCGACGTACTCCTGCTCGATTAAGCTTCTGTGCTCTTCGACCCAAGGGCCGACCACTTCAATGTGTTGTAGCGTGACTCGGTGTGCCCTTTCAAAATCAGTGCGTCGACCATCAATGCCGACATGTAGTGAGCGGCAGCCCTCGCGGTGACCATATCCACCGAGCCTGCCGAGGTGCTTCTTTGTGGGTATTCCAACATCCTCGTTCTCGGTGGTTAAATAATTCTGGCAGAAGGAGATGCACTCGTAGATCAGAAAGCCCTTGGCTATGCTTCCATCTAGACGAGACCTGTTGCGAACGAATCCTTTGATGACACCGTTTAGCCTTTCAAATGGCATCATGTTGTGCAGGAATGTCGGCCTGAGCTGGATGATGTCGTCCACGACATGTACAAGCAAATGCACCATGATGTCGAAGAATGCGGGCGGGAAGTAAATCTCAAGCTCGCATAGTATCATCACGATCTCTTCCTGTAGCCTGTCGAGCTGCTTCACACCGATCGACTTCCTAGATATGACGTCGAAAAAGTTACAGAGGCCAAACAACGTCTCACGGACATGCTTGTCCATTATCCCACGGATCGCAACGGGGAGTATCTGCGTCATCAGCACGTGATAGTCGTGAGACTTCATACCGCTGAACCTCTTCTTCGCCACGTCTAGATATCTGCTTATCTTCCCCGAGTAACCGTGAGGAACTTTCACTCCTAAGAGGCACCTGAAAAACTGCTCGAGCTCCTCTAGTCTCAGAGTGAAGGAGGCAGCGCGAAGCACCACCTCATTCTTCTTAACTCTTTTGCGGCGACCTTGAGTCCCTTCCTGATGATGCTGATGATGATCATCATCATCATCACTATCAGGGTACTGAAGATCTTTCTTTATGCCAAGCAATTTAAGGTCCTTTCTTGCTTTCGGCCCATCCTTGGTCCTCTCCGGCATGTTCAGTAGAGTGCCAAGCAGACTCTCGGTAACGTTCTTTGTGATGTGCATTACATCGAGGCTATGGGGAGTGTGAAGGACCTTCCAATACGGCAGGTCCCAGAAAACAGACCTTGCTTTCCATACACCCAACAGCGGCTTTGTCCTCGGCCGTTTTTTTCAGGCGCAAGGCAATCTACCCAATTATTCAAAAGCTCCTTGATTTCTTCGCTGCTCCTCGGACGTGGGGCTCTTTCGAGCTCGTCCTTACCATTGAACAGGTCACCACGTTTTCTCCACGAGTGATCCATGCAGAGCCACTTTCGAGTACCTTGGAACACGGTTTTCGAAGACCCGGGATCCCTTGGTAGCTGGAGATGCGGTGTCTCATCCATGCACTTGACGCATGCATTGTGTCCGTGGTTCACCTGGGCCGATACATATGCGTAACCAGGATAGTCCTGCACGGTCGTGAGCAACGCGGCTCTCAGATGGAAATATTCTTTACTGTAGGCGTCCCACGTACGGGCCGGCATCTCCCACAAGCTGGCTAACTCCTCTCTCAATGGCCCGAGATACAGATGCATATCGATACCTGGTTGTTTCGGCCCCTGAATAAGAATGCTCATGTGTACATACCTTTGCTTCGTGCATAGCCACGGGGGGAGGTTGTATGGCCATACAAACACGGGCCAGGTGCTATGCGTGCTACTCTGGTTTCCAAAAGGATTGAGTCCATCGGTGCTCATACCCAGCCTGACGTTCCTTGCATCGCCCCCGGCATCTCCTTCGTCATGATGATCATGCCCGGTAGACTCTTCGTCTTCTCGCCCGCCCACGTCTTCGTGACCACCACCATGTCTTGCTGGTGCCTCATTGAGGTCGCGCATGAAACCGCGCCTAAGCAGGTGACCCTCCAATTGTCCAGATTCAGGGTTGATCCAGCGCTGCAGTTTGCATGTTCGACATGGACATCTTATCATGGTCTTGTTGTTTAGAATCATGTCCTCCTTCGCGCCTTTCTTGTACCTACCAATTCAACCTTCGCTCATCGTGAGGACCATGGTTGCCTGAGCGGTCAAAACAGAGAGTATAGGTGAGAACCACACCATATGAACACACACATGCATGAATGCTAGTCGGAAAAAATTCGGCATGACCTTTCCTAAAATTAGGACATATGGGTAGTGCAAAAATTTGCCGAAATGGAAATGAATCAACATTTCGGCAAACATCGATGCAACCACACCGGCCGGGCCCGACAACAACAAGCAAACAAAAAAAAACTTCCTCCCATTGCAAACATTCATGCACCACACACAAGGATCGTCTCGCCATGGATCGCACACACACACCGCCCGCGCGACAAGCTTCACCTACATGTTCATGATGGCCAAGTACTCACCTAGCTATAGTAGACACAATAATAGCAAGACGAGACCGCGTGATGAGAGAGTATGGACAAATAGATCTACAATGCAAGTTAGTGGAGAGGAAATTAGTAAACAAATAGAGAGATGTGTGAGAGAAAAGTAAGGAACTTTTAGATCTAGAAGTTGGAGCGAAGCTTCTACTTACCAATCTATGGATTAAAGTAGGTTTAGATATAAGAAAATGGAGAAACTATGGGCAAGATGGGGTGTGAGGGAGGAGGAAGACGAGTTGGGAGGAGGTAGAGATGTGAAATGGGTGGTGGTGGGATATATAGATAAGAAAGCTAGCTCATGTCACCTTTTTAACATATGGATCTGAACGCCCTCATCTGTGGCGCATATGGAGGAAATGCGCCACAGATGCTGAAACTTCTGTGGTGCATTTCTACCATGTGCGCCACAGAAGTGGGTGAATAAGATTCCCTCTATGGGGCCCACCCCCAAGTTCTGTGGCGCATGTTGACATATGCGCCACAGAAGTGAAACACTTCTGTGGCGCATATGTCAACGTGCGCCACAGAACTTGGGTGAATTAGATTCCGTGGTGGGGCCCTCCTCCATGTTCTGTGGCGCATGAGGAAATATGCGCCACAGAACTTGGATCATCCCCCCTGCCGGCGGGTCCCACCAATCTTCTGTGGCGCATGCTATGGAAAATGCGCCACAGAACTTCCAAACTTCTGTGGCGCATGCTTTCCAGTGCGCCACTGATGTCTTCCTGTGGCGCATAGATTGGCCTATGCGCCACTGAGCATCTTGTCTATCTATAGGCTGTTTCCTAGTAGTGGCTGTGGCCGACTTGTTCGTGGATTGGGCCGAGATGCAATATGAACCACCGTTACCAGATCCGAACTACTGGAGAATGCATTTTGATGGATCAAAGACAAAAACCGGGTTAGGCGCCGGAGTTGTGCTTACCTCGCCCAAGAAGGACCAGCTGAAGTATGTGCTGCAGATCCACTTCGCAGCATCAAAAAATGTTGCAGAATATGAAGCGCTTGTGCATGGGATCAAAGTGGCAAAAGAAATTGGAATACGCCGGATCCAATGCTTTGGTGACTCTGATCTGGTAGTCCAGCAAGTCTCAGGGCATTGGGATGCGTTGGATGCAAACATGGCATTGTACAGATTTCATGTGCAGAAGATATCAGGATACTTTGAGGGATGCGAATTTCACCATGTACCCTGTCTGGAAAATGAGGCTGCCGACGTATTGTCGAAACTCGGATCAACCCGATAAGCAATCCCGCCAGGGGTAGCACTAGAGCACCTCAGAAAACCATCTATCAGGCCATTCCCAGAGTCTGAGTCAATCTATATCGCGGCAAATTCGGAATTCAAAGCTGTGCCCATGGACATTGATGTGGGAAGTGGTTCACGAAACCCAGGGACTGCTTCGGCAAACCCGAGAACTGCTTCGCAAGACCCGGGGACTGCGTAGCGTGATCTGGCTGAGGTTATGCCGGTGGATCAAATGGAAATTAACGAGGAAGTGTTCCTGGTGCGAGCCATACCAGCTTGGGCACTACCCATATTCCAATTCCTGAAAGATGGAACTTTGCCCAACGAAGAACTGCTTTCAAGGCAAATTCAGAGGCGCGCAAAGGCATACACGATTATCAATGCCGAACTATACAAGAGGAGTGTCACAAACATTCTCCAACGATGTGTTGACCTAGAAGAAGAGCTTGACAACCTCTGAGATATACATCAAGGGGAATGTGGGCATCACGCCTCATCTAGAGCTTTAGTGGCAAAAGCTTTCCGGCATGGGTTCTACTGGCCAATTGCCTTGGAACAAGCAGAAGATCTAGTAAGAAAATGCAATGGTTGTTAGAGGTATGCTACCAAGACACACATGCTAATGTCGGAACTCAAGACCATACCAATTACCTGGCCATTTGCCGTATGCTGTTTGGATATGGTTAGCCCGTTTAAACCAGCAAGAGGAAATATGACCCATATCTTGGTTATGGTTGACAAATTTACAAAATGGATTGAGGTAAAGACGATAAGAAAATGTGATGGAGCTATAGCCGTGACATTCCTCAAGGATATAATCCTGAGATATGGCTACCCTCACAGTATCATAACAGATAATGGCACCAATTTCGCTGAAGGAGCATTTGCGCGATTCTGCCAAGATAAGAAGATCTGGCTGGACGTTGCCTTGTTAGCCCACCCCGCATCGAACGGACAAGTGGAGAGATCCAACGGATTAGTATTATCCGGGATAAAACCACGGCTCATTGAGCCGCTACAAAGAACAGCAGGGTGCTGGATAGAAGAACTACCAGTGGTACTGTGGAGTTTAAGAACAACTCCAAATTGATCAACAGGCTATACGCCATTTTTTTGGTATATGGGGCAGAAGCTGTATTACCAGCCGACATAGAGCATGATTCGCCTAGGGTCACCCAATACACAGAACCCGAAGTGCGAGAAGACCGGCAAAATGATGTTGATTTGCTGGAAGAAGCGAGAGAATTGGCATTGTCCAGATCCTCCATATATCAGCAAAATCTCTAACGCTATCATAGCCAGAAAGTTAACCCCCGGGTCTTCCAGGAAGGTGATTTGGTACTCCGGTTGGTACAACGTACTGCTGGCATGCATAAGTTATCCCCCCATGGGAAGGGCCATTCATTGTGAGCAAAGCATTGCACAATGACTCTTATTATCTCATCGATGCAAAACCACAGGAGAAGAACAAGGCGGACAGGTCCGGCGAGGAATCTAAGCATCCATGGAATGTAGCTCCACTTCGTCCCTTCTACACTTAACAAATAAGTGTGTGTATCTGAGTCTCTCATACGTCGGTGTGTATGCTGGAAATGAGTTTATCAATGAGATCTTGGCACCTCGAGCAGTAACTCCGGGACTGCCTTAATAATATTTCTTATCTTCTGCACTTGTAATTTATTTTTATGTCGGCTGGCTTAAGTTGCTTCTGCCTAAGCCGGATTAGTAGTGTGTGAGCACCAAAAACTCAACTCTTCGACTTGCTGCTGTCCAACAAGATTTGGCTTCATGGCAACCAAGAGAATAAGTTGGAATTGCGTAGCACACGAAAAACAACTAAGGAAAAGAACGTAATCGAGTCGACATTTGTTATTTGGGCTAACTTTATGTCTACCTTGTTTTTACTATGATGGGTTACTTTGAGCTAGTCCGAAAGTTTCCAAGTATTGTTAAGTCAATCTTTGAAACTCGGACTCGTAAGTCACAAAATCGAATCAAGGTAGACACGAGCCGAGCCAGAAAATTGGAGAAACAAGAAAATGAAACTCGGGGACTACGCCCAAGTTAATCCGGCATGAGCAACTTATTAGCAAAATATGATCTGTGTGCTTAATACATCTGCACCCGGCATACCGGAGATCTAATGAATTAAAAAGTGTTTTTTCACGCTCAAGGAGCAGCAGTGGGTGGAACTCTGGCTTCAGCCTCATCATCGTCTTCATTCTCTTCAACATCTAAAGCTTCGTCCTCTTCCTCATCTCTCGAACCATCTTCGATGTGTTCGTCGTCAATAACGCCAAGGAAACTTGGTCCTTCATTCCACTGATGGATGGGAGCAAATTGGATGAGGTTGTGGGCACAAGCCTTGCGCTGGGTTACCCAATCCGGGTCATTCGACCACTTGGATCTGGTGCGCAGGCGCTCGAGAAGCTTCAGATCCAACTTTTCATACCATGTGAGAACAAAATGGAGGACAGTTTCAGCTCCGGCACGTGCGGCATCCAGAGGCCAAGCTAGGTCTCACACTCCATTAACTTGGTAATCAGAGCAGTGGACCCCTCCAGAGCATCTTCACCAGGCCAAAGGGCACGGAAGATCCAGACTGCTACATCTAGGAGAACCGAACCATAGTTCTTCACGATCTCGATGCGAGAGGATAGGCTGACCAGCAAGTCCTCCATGTCATAGGGAATGTTTTCAACGCCAGGGCTAGTTGGGGTACCCCTCTGCTGGCGGAACTTGGTAACGGCAGCAACCGCAATAGCATCACCCTCTGGAAATTTGCCTGAAAACAAGACAAGTGAAATAAGTAAAGGAGGTTGACCCGGAGAGATTCATGTCGGCTAAAGGAAAAGAACTTACGAGAGATATGACTGTGGATCCGGGTCAGCTCTATGGTGCAATCAGCACGCCTCTTCCGGAGTTTCTCAAGTTCAACATTTGCCGACTCAAGCTTGACGTCAGCCTCCTTCAGTAGCTCTTGGTCTTTGGCAAGTTGAAGATTGAGACGTTCTCGTTCCTCGGTGAAGTCTTGGCCAGCTTTCTCCATTTTAGTCTGGTGGAGCGCCTTGAGCTTTTTCATTTCAGCTTTGAGCTTAGCAATTTCATCATCCTTGGTCCGGAGAATGGCAAGTTCATCGTCCTTCTTCTTGAGCTCGGCCTGATGTTGCCCTGCTTGTTCGAGAAAATGCAGCATCATACCAGGAACGAGCACACTATCTTCAAGGGATGCTGCAACGGTGTGTTAACCCGGCAGAGCCGAGGCATAAATATCTGCCGAGCCAACAAGAAAAGGAGAGAGAGCGCAGAAGAAGATTAATCAAAACTAACTTACCTTTTATCTGCTCCAAGTTCTTCCTCATGATGGTGCTTTCGACTCTAGCTGCGCAATCCGAATGACAAATTAATCCGGCAGGGAAAGACAAAGAAAGATGGGAAAAAACACAAAGAGAAAACTTACCCCTTTTGTCGAACTCAGCAAGAAGTACAGAATGTTTCGAGCGCAACCCCTTGTGTGTGTCCAAGAGGTGCTGAAACTCAGCACTCTGACGATTGGTAGTAACCTGAGAAAAGCAAAGTTGACTTAATCGTGTGCATATTCGAAGTGTACAAAATCCGGGCCAAGTGGAACTTAACCCGGCTCTAGGTGTGTGCATATTCGAAGTGTACAAAATCCGGGGCAAGTGGAACTTAACCCGGCTCTAGGTGTGTGCATATTCGAAGTGTACAAAATCCGGGCCAAGTGGAAACTTAACCCGGCTCTAGGTGTGTGCATATTCGAAGTATACAAAATCCGGGCCAAGTGGAACTTAACCCAGCTATAGGTGTGTGCATATTCGAAGTGTACAAGATCCGGGCCAAGTGGAACTTAACACGGCTCTAGGTGTGTGCATACTCGAAGTTACTAAGGAGCTACGCTAGTTCTCTAAGGAGCATCCGGCCGAGTAACAGGTTACTCCCCCGAAGGCTTAGGGACTAATGGATATATCTCTAAGCATTTGTGCATGCTAAAGAAAAGACAAAGTAGCGTACCTACATCATCCGGCCGGATAGGTTAATAGCCTTAGCTGCTGTGTTCATTTGTGCACTAAACTCCACGGGCCCAAATTTCTCCGGAAGATCATCGGTGGGATTGACGAACTCCGTGCTGTTCCAGTTATTGACATATTCGATTAGGGCCGGGGGATAGCGCTCTCCACTAAGCATATGGGATGCAATCAAACCCTTGGCGTGGGCCTCCCTCCTTTCAATTTGGGCAGCAGCAGGGCTGGTGTGCAATGTAAGTTGCGTTCCAGCTGACTCGGAGGGGACATCTTTCTTCGGTGGAGTTTTCTTCGGAAGCATGGACGTGAGCATGCACTGCCCAGCCTCGATGGATGCTACCCTGGCGGCGTCAGAAGTTTTCTTGGCCTTAGGCTGTTGCTGAGAGGTTGAGGTTTGAGCTGCAGATTTAGTCTTGGGTGTAGCCTTGGTGCTAACTGGGCCTTCTCGCCGAGTCTTGGAAGACTCGAACGAGGCGGAGGGAGTTGGTGTTGCTGCTGGTACTTGTGTTGCTGCTGTTGGTGCTGGCGTTGGTGCTTGTGCTGGTGCTGGTCTTGGCGGGGGTCCTGTTGGTACCTCGGAGGGTAGCAGGTTGCGGCTGAGCCGAAGAGGAGCTGGGAGCATCCACTGCCTCGGCGGAGCCACTTCCCCCTGCTCCAAGGTCACCCTCCTCCGGACGAGGTGGGCTAGAACCCGGAGCAGCCGCTGAACCCTCCTTAATGGGGCTCAACGGGCATGTATCGTTGCCACGAGGGGGAGATGGGCTATGCCAGAAGGAGGAGGAGATGCTCGAGCCACTCTGAGGAACCTCCACCGCAGCCCTGCCGAATCAAACGATGAATAATAAGTTATAACAAAGGAAAAGCATGTGAATAGCAAAGCACGAAGCAGAGAATTGGACGAAGAAGAAGGTGACTTACTCATCAGAAGTCAATGGCTCCTTGGGCTTCCGAGCTCTCTGAGTCGTGACCTTAGTCGGAGGCTTGGTGGCGGCTTTGTCTGCAGACTTCTTTCGCCTCTTGGTTGGTTTAGAAGGTCTGGAAGAAGCAGCAGAAGCAGCTGCCCGTTTCTTTGACGCGGCTGGGACAGGCTCACCCTTGGCGAGAGGAGGATCTTCGTGGATCTGCCCAGCCGGGTTAGCTGAAGCCGGAAAGGCGTAAGAAAGGGGTACAACGTCAAATGGTTCCATCACCTCAATGTAGGAATCATCTTCATCATCAGGCCAATATCTTAAGGAAGAGAAGTTACCAGTGGGTCGCTTGGTTACATCAGGGAATGGCAGGAACATCTCCTGATCCGGCTCCTCCTCGTCTGAGACAAGTCGATCCTTCGCCCATTTGAGCGAAGGCTTGGTGCCATCTTCGAGGGTCTGCTGAAGAAATAGCTAAGAAGGAAATACAAAAGGATCAGATAAACAACATACTCTGACATAGAATATAACTCGGAAAAACATTGAATCACGAGATTTACCATGGGAGGAGGCCTGTCCCGGCAATAATGCTCCAATCCCCACTCCCAATCAGCGGAGAACTCCTTGTCAGTTGTAAAAAGGGCCTTGTCCCGGCGGAATATCTCTGTGTTGTTCAGCTCAAAGGAAGAAGTCCGGTTGGGGTCGAGTCGCTAGCTCATATAGCAAAGCTTGTGTGTGCGCTTCTGGAGAGGGGAGATCCGGCTGCGGACGAAAGTGATCATCGCGTCCTCGTTGTGCAGCCCCAAATCCTTCAACTCCTTGAAGCGCTCGTTTACTTGATTTTCCAAGATGGAGGGTTTCTTGGAAACCCGGTCCCACAAATCCGGATTAGGAGGACCCGGAGCATAGGGGCGCAGCCGGATCAGGTTTTCATCCGTGCCATTTCTGACATAGAAGAAAGTTGGGACCCAGCCCTTGCAGGAATCAAGCCCCGTGACCCAGGGAAAGACGGATAGTTTCCTAGGACAAATAGAGGCTGCACCGAATTGCGTTAGATGTTTGTCCTCCGGGTCAAGAAGTTTATTCGGAATCATGTTCCTTCGTAGACCGAAGAACCAGATCCAAAGCTCCTTAGTGGGCCATAGACCGACGTATCCTTCTACGGTGGAGGCAAAGGAAGAAAGGGATGTGATGGCATTCGCCGGCAGATGGTGTGGTTGGAGTTCGTAAATGTTGAGGAAATCGTGGAAGAAGTCGCTGACGGGGAGGCCGAAGCCGCGCTGAAAATGGGAGAGGAACATGACGAACTCACCCGGATTGGGTGAGGGAGCGAGCTCCTCAGAGGCGAGGCAGGCAAATCATGCCCTCGGGGATGCGGCGGGTGCGGTAGAGCCAGTCCAGGTCGTCCTGGCACACCCACGAACCAGCCCAGGAGCCACGCTCTGTGTTTTCCGCCTCCTCCTCCATCTCCTTTTCTGCGACAACGAGCTCCTCTTCAGTCATGTCTAGATCGTTGTCCTCACCGGCCCTATCGGAGGTGGGGGGCAGAGCCTTGGACTAGCATGGACCCGTGGAGGTGGAGCTGCACAGGAGCGGTAGCGATGCAGGTGCGAAAAGGTACGGTGTGGCGGCGGTGCTGCTCAGCAAATGTGGCGGTGGCGGCGCTGTCGCTAGGAGGAAGAAGAAGAAGAAGAGGTAGAGGGGCGCGAGAAGGGGAAAACGACCAAGGGGCGCGCCCCTCCCCTATTTAACCACGCCCCAGCGGGGTAGTGGGATCGAGCGGTGCGTCTAGGCCACACGGTGTGGCCGTGTATCTGCCGGGTCATCCAATCAGAGGTAGGCCACAAAAAGGGCCACAGGGCGCAGGGGATCCCACGACGCGACGTGGTGATACAGCCAACGAGGAGACAGACACAACATGACGTATGCAACAGTAACACCTGACATTAAGTGCAGTAACTGGCGCAGGCCCTTAAGATGAGGCAAGGTAATGATTACCCTCCACGTGGGGAAGCGTACGAGAGAAGGAAGGATAACCCGGAAAACTAAAGGGTGACCCGGCCAGCGAGTGAAAACTCGGAATGTGCCAAGGGAAAGCTAGCCAATGAAATCTGGGCTATAAGGTAACTCGGGAGAGGGAGCAAAAGGCTCGGTAAATTGAACCTGCTGTGGCCTTAGTAGCTGGAGCTGCTAAGACCGCACCAGCTTCGGGGACTAATGTTGGGGGAATACCTCCGGGTAGGGTCACGTCGGGGTATAAAGGCCGAGTTAGCCGAGGTACGACAAGGTCAAAGCGAATGCTGGCCGAGTTAACCGAATCACGGAGTAACCCAGACCGGAGGATGTCCACCTAATGGTGTCCCGACCGACGTATGAAGTATGCCGGCAGGATTTATGTAACTTGTATGCAGGTACCCACGGGGCCGGATTAACCAGGAACGATACGGGTTATATCAGGCTTGCAAGAGAAGGAAGGTATCTCGCTGGTCAAAAGGTGGTCACTGTATGCTAGAGCATGAGCGAAGCGGACAGAGAGAAGGACCACCGAGGCATGGCCGACAAGGGTGACGCGCCATGTGTCAGATGACGCTGGGGCCGTAGAGGCTTACGTAGCCTCTACATGGCTTATGATGGCGAAAAGTGATCCGGTCGGTTTGCTTTTTTGGGAAGAGGCATATTCTCAAGAATATGCCTCCATGTATGCCCTAATTGGAGACCTAGCCTCCCCTTTAAAAGGAGCGCTAGGGCCTCTGTAGAAAGGGTTGGCATTTGAGTAGTTGGTTCCTTGGAGATAGGTAGTGGTGAGAGTAAGAGAGCTCCTTCTTCCTCCTCTCCCCAATACAGCTCGAGGAGGATTGTAAACCTTGCGAACCTAGTGAATTCAGAGCATCTGTGTGTGGAATCACCACACTATCCCTCCCTGGATTCCTCTAGTGCATATTGGCCCCACCTTTAGCCTATCCATGGCATCTGCCATGACACCACCACGACATATGGACTGGATGTCAAGGCATAAAGGACTGATATACTGTGCTAAGAAAGCCATCACCATGACCAGTAGCTCTGGAGTCACACTAAAGCATATATCTCAAACCTTACCTCGTCAATTCAAGTGCAACAAGAGTTTAGCCCTGCCCACCATTGACCAAGTCAGGGTAGTCTATGAATACCCTGACGTATTCCCAGATGAATTACTAGGTATGCCCCCGGATAGGGATATTGAGTTCATTATCGAACTAATCCCTAGAACCGGACCCATAGTCTAGAGACCCTATAGCATGAACCCCTCAGAGTTAGTAGAGTTGAAGAAGTAGTTGGATGCTATGTTAGCAACAGGCTTGATTCAACCAAGCGCTTCACCATGGAGATCACCAATGTTATTCGTCGACAAGAAAGATGGAGGCAACCGTCTGTGCACCGATTACAGGAAACTGAATGATGTCATAATCAAGAACAAGTACCCTTTGCCGAAGATAGAGGATCTATTTGATCAGTTGACTGGAGCCTAGGTATTCTCAAAGATTGATCTTAGGACTAGTTATCACCAACTTAAGATTCGTGCAACGGATATTCCGAAGACCGCCTTTACTACTCGCTATGGTTTATACGAGTATACGGTTATGTCTTTTGGATTAACCAATGCCCCTGCTTATTTCATGAATCTCATGAATAAGATCTTTATGAATTTCCTGGATAAGTTTGTCGTTGTGTTTATCAATGATATCCTTATCTACTCCAAGTCAGAAGAAGAGCATGAGCAACATCTAAGAATCATCCTTGAAACCCTTAGAGAGCATCGGTTGTATGCCAAGTTCAGCAAGTGTGAGTTTTGGCTGAAAGAAGTAGGATTCCTAGGACATATTGTGTCTGCTGGAGGAGTCTCTGTTGATCCTACCAAAATCAAAGATGTCAAAGAATGGGAAGCCCCAACCACTCAAACCCAAGTCCGTGCATTTCTCGGATTAGAGGGATACTACCGCAAGTTCATAGAAGGATTCTCGAACATCGCCAGACCCATGACCCAATTGTTGAAGAAGGACAAGAAGTTTGAATGGACTGACAAATGTGAAGCCAGTTTCCAAGAGCTGAAGAAGAGATTGATATCAGCCCCAATATTGATCATGCCAAATATCAAGAAGCCATTTGATGTGTATTGTGATGCATCCAAGATTGGTCTCGGATGTGTATTGATGCAAGAAGGCAAAGTCATCGCCTATTTGTCTCGGCAACTAAAGAAGCATGAGCAGAACTATCCGACCCATGATCTTGAATTAGCAGCCGTAGTGTTGGCATTGAAGACATGGCGTCATTATCTTATGGGTAATCGCTGTGAGATTTACTCAGATCACAAAAGCGTGAAGTATATTTTCACTCAGAAGGAGCTGAATATGAGGCAAAGGAGATGGATAGAGTTAATCAAGGATTATGACCTTGACATTCACTATCACCCAGGCAAGGCCAATGTGGTAGCGGATGCTCTTAGCAGATTGCCGTGTAGGCTAAACACCATGATCAAGGAGAAGCAGCCAAGTTTGTATGAGGAGTTGGAGCAGTTTAGAACTCAGCTAGTTAGCGAAGGATTCTTAGCTAGCATTGAAATTCAACCCACATTAATCAGCCAAATCAAGGAAGCCCAGAAGGGAAATGAAAGTATCGACAGAATCAAACGTCGTATTGGTACATGAAAAGTACCTGGATTCACTGAAGACGAAGAAGGAGTTATGTGGTACAAATGCCGTATTTGTGTGCCAGTAGATTCGGAGCTAAAGCAAGTTATCATGCAGGAAGCTCATGATACTCTTTATTCTATCCACCCTGGAGGAACAAAGATGTATCAAGATTTGAAGGAGCAATTTTGGTGGCACAAGATGAAGAGAGAAATCGGAAGCTACATCGCCAAGTGTGACATCTGTCAAAGAGTCAAAGCAGAGCATCAGAGACCCACCGGACTGTTGCAACCTTTGTAGATTCCGGAATGGAAATGGGATTCCGTCGGAAAGGACTTTATCATCGGTTTACCTACTTCTAGTAGGGGAAATGACTCAATCTGGGTCATTGTTGATAGATTGTCCAAGGTAGCTCACTTTATACCTGTCAAGACAACCTACCAGAGTTCGAAGCTAGCAGAGCTGTATATTGCTAGAATTGTTAGTCTGCATGGAACCCCCAAGACCATATATTAGATCGAGGAACCCAGTTTACCTCGCGATTTTGGCAGAAAGTCCAGGAAGGATTGGGAACCAAGTTGAACTTTAGCACCACTTATCACCCGCAAATTGATGGACAGACTGAGAGAGTCAACCAAATCCTAGAGGATATGTTAAGAGCTTGTGTATTGGAATACAGATCAAAAATGGGAAGACCGCCTTCCTTTCTCAGAATTCTCATATAACAACAGTTATCAAGCTAGCTTGCAAATGGCACCATTTGAATTCCTATATGGAAGGAAGTGTCGTACCCCTTTGAATTGGACGCAAGTAGGAGAGAGTCAGATCTTTGGACCCGACATTCTCCGAGAAGCCGAAGAGAAAGTGCACAAAGTCCGTGAGCACCTCAAGACCACCCAGTCCAGACAGAAGAGTTATGTTGACAAGAGAAGGAGAGACCTGACTTTCAATGTCAGAGATTTTGTATATCTCAAGGTTTCGCCATTGAAGGAAACCCAACGCTTTAGTCTGAAAGGAAAGTTAGCCCCCAGATATATTGGGCCTTTCACGCTCCTGAACCGTCAAAGAGAAGTATCGTATCAACTGGAACTACCTGAAGAGATGTCAGCCATCCATAATGTGTTCCATATCTCGTTACTTCGCAAGTGCCTAGAAGTGCCAGAGAAGACTGAAGTTTTCAAGAACATCGATCACAGAGCTATGGAAATCAACAAGGACCTGGCATATCGTGAACTGCCCATCTGTATCTTGGAAGAAGCTTACAGAACCACCATGACCAGGAGTATCAAGTTTCTCAAGATTCAATGGAGCAATCATACCGAAGAGGAAGCCACTTGGGAGCGAGAAGATTACATTAGGACAGAGTTCCCAGATCTCTTTAGTTCCTAGTTTTCTTTCGTAAATCTCGGGACGAGATTTTGTTTAAGGGGGGAAGGTTTGTAACATCCCAAAACTTCAACCCAAGGTTATTAAGATCCAAATCATCAAAATTAAGGCTAACAAAAAACTTTTCCAATTAAAAATATTCAAGCATTCATATTTGTGTGCATTTAATTAGGAGTTGATTTGAATTGCCATGATTAAGTGATCCATTGCTTGTAAAATGATTCTTAGGTGAAATAAACATCATCTCGATCATTCCCAAACAAATCCCAAAGAAAAACAAATCAAAATGAATAAAAGAAAGAAATGGTCATTTGTGCCATTTTAATCAACATGCCTACTTCGGCTATTCCTAGAACTCAAAATCTAACAGAAATAAATATGGATCTTTGCACCCCTTGCTAGTACATGTAGTAATGTACCAAGGCCCACTTTGTGATCTGCCAAAAACTTTCAAACACTAATTTTAAATGGCAATTGAAAATTGAATCTAGTGTAGGTATCAAGATCACACTTATTCAAAAACCACTCAAATGACCTCCATTTTTAAAACCCAAGCACAGTTAGAAGCTCCAGCATAAGATACAATACCCCACCGAAAATCAGCCCAAAATTCCAATGTTTTGTTCTTGCGGCCATTTCTACAAACACCTTGCAGATAGAAAATAAATGGCCTAACTATTACTGTTTCTAATCAAGTCTTTGTCCCCTTTTGCACCCTATCTACTCCCCTATGTCCTCCTGAGTCCAACCAAGTCCCCACCGGCCTACCACTAAGCCCCAGTATTAGTGGAGCACCGCCCATTTTTGGTCACTGTCGGCGGATCATGGACAGAGCTCCACAGACCACGCCACACCATTCCAGCAAGTCCCCTAGCTCAGACCAACCCTACCGCACCTCCCTGTCCACCCCTCGATCACCCCGAGGCCCTAGACCACACCCTTGCACCGCCGCCCATTCTCTCTACGAGCTTGCTAGAGCCTGTTAGCCGCTAGCACGCCAGAGACGGCCTCACGACCCAATCTCGTGCACGCCGCTCCGCCTCGACCCCAGCACCCCGCTAGACACGGCCATGCGCTGCCGTGCGATCCATAGTCGCTGTGCGCCGAGTCGAGCACTGCCTCTGTCTCCTAGAGCACGGGAAGCTTCCAACAGTTAGGCACCGCCCCTAGCCACGCATTGAAGTCGTAGAGCACCGCCAGGAGGCAGGCCACCATCCGCCTATGCTGCCCATGCCTCTAGCCGCCTGTATCAGCGTCACCGACGAGCTCGCTGTCGTGCCGCCCGGTCTCCTCGTCGCCCTACAAAAGGAGCCCTCCCCAACACCAACGACTCACACCACTCCACTCCCCTCTCCTCACTAATCCTTCCCCACCTCTAGCCGGAGCCGCTCGAGCCATAGTTCGCCGGAATTGCGCCGGAGGAGCCCGCTGTAGAGGAGGAGAAGGCGTCGTCGATTTCGTCCACCCAAGGAGCTACCGCGACCTTGTCTGAGCTCGACGTCGTCCACCAATTCGTTTGCCCGCCTCGCCGCAGTAGCTGGAGCCCTGGTATGCCCTCACCATACCCCCACCGAGCCGCTAGGGTCATCGACGACAAGCCCTAGCTGTTGATCTAGGTTCTAATCGCACGGTCCACGTTGCCCCGTACCGCTTCGCATTTTAAAGAGCCATTGACATGTGGACCCCCCTGTCAGCTGTTCTCTACGCCGTGGAACGCCACTGGGCCGGCCCGTTTTCTTTCCCGCGCTAGCCCACGAATTCAAAATTAGTTTTTTTCTTTTTAAGTTTGAACTTAGTTCTATCCCCTAGTTTGAGAATCATTTCAGAGAGATTTACAAATCCAAATGGAGTGATTCCAATTGTGTTGGAAAGCCTCTAAAGATCTATCCAAGTCCATTGGAATTAATTCATTTAGAGTTAGAGATCTCTCCTAGTAAAAATAACAAGAAAGAAGCATTTGCACCTTGCAACATTTTTATAAAATCAACCATGTTAGCTTTTGAGTTGATTCCAACTCCCAAAAATCACATTTAACCATACCTATCTAAATATGTAATAATATTAAGGTTTACATGCAGTGACTTTGGAGTAGTACCAAAATAATGCTATATAAGCATTTCTAGTCACTTTAAATCATTAAATAATAAACTTAAACTTCAGTAAATGTGATCAAACCCTAAAATCACATTCCGACATGTTAGAATATGTGGTGAGGACATGTGTCCCCATGATCCAATATTTTAAGTGGTGAATATTAAATCTTAGTTATTTTCAATGAGTAGAAATTACTTTTCTTAAATAAAAAGGATGAAACTAGTTAATAAAACCTTGTGATGCTTGTCATGAGATTAGATCATCAAATGTGTGCCTTAGAGTGCTAAGTAGACTACTTAAGTATTGTTTCGTGATTGTTTACTCCGTATGTATTTATAGACGATAGTACCGACCAAGCTACCGAGGAGGAGGAGTTCTACCAAGAGGATGATGAGGAAAACTTCAACCACTGCACTACCCAAGGCAAGCCATCATTAACAATGCAAGCTAACCCTTGCAAGCTAGATAACCTAAGCAAAGGAATTCGGCATGCTTTGGTGATACCATTTGGATTTATACCTAGTCCAAGATTTAATTCCAAGCTTTACTTCTTTACTTTACCAAAGTCCTTTACTTGTTTTGAAGGTAGCATAAAAAGTATAAAACTTGAACTATCAAGATAACATTAGATGTCATTCTATGGTATGAGATTGATCCTATCCTCCGACCTTAGTGAACAGTATTAACTTAGTAGATTAGAGCTAGATCAAAACTTGAGTCACTTTTAGATGGGAATACTTTGTGAAAATGAATTGTGAAAACCTTGGAATGATGAGTCACTCTATTAAGATGTTTTGACATCTGTTGAGAAACACAAATGGTTTATGATCATGAAAATGTTAAGGCATGAGCCTTAACCCTTTTACAAAACTGATGGTTGGATTTGGATGTGATACCATTCCAATTTTACCGTACAACCACAATACCTGAATTGGGTAAGGCTTAGCCAGAAGTTTATATGCATTAGTATTAGTTCCCTCGCGGGAGAGGTTTGAGGTGAGGCTACCTCTCAATGTTGTCCACCTATGCAGTGCCCAAGATGACAGATGGTCATGGTTGGGAGGCCATGCTCATAAGAGAGGTGCTTATACTAGGGTGTGTAAAGGAAAGGTTATGTTTGATTATCTGCATACTAAGTATGATGATTCAGGGTTATCCCTGATAGATGTATCGAATCTTGTGGTGAAAGTGTACCACCTCTGCAGAGTGTCAAACTATTCGAATAGCCACGTCCGCGGTTATGGACAGTTGGAGTGGCCATACTATTTCGTTGTCAGATGTTTTCAAAATGACTTATGAAATGAATGATGGATCTTGACTTGACCACAACAGAGTTGTGACTATAACACTAGCTTCCCAACTTAAGTGATTCTAGAACTTTATTTTATCTTTCTTTGTTTCTGAACTCAGCTTAGGTTTCACACTTAACTTTATAGTTAAACTTAGAGTTAGCACTTACTTTAGTACTATCCTACTTGTTAGTGGTAGTTTGCGAGTATTTAAAGAGTACTCATGGCTTTGTACCTGGCTATTCCTAAGGCCAGACTATGAAGGAGATTACCAAGATGACGGCCAGCAGGACGGCTATGATAACTAGGACTATCTACCTTCGTCAGCATTGCCTGTGCCCCTGAAGATGGACCCAACTGCTACACCTATTAATTATTCCGCTGCTTGTTGTATTAAGACTGGATCATGAGATCCTTTATTTGTGTAAGACCTTATGTATGGTTTGTAATGGATGATGTATTGTGATATCCCATATGTGATGTCTCGCAAAAATGGTAATCCTAGGATTGCGAGGTATGGCATAATAGGCATCTGGGATTAAAAATCTGGGTGTTGACAAACACAGTTGGCATCCCCAAGCTTGAGCTTTTGTCCATACTTCATCTTATCACATTGTCATCAATTTGATGACAAGTACGCCATGAGAGGGTCCTCGAGGCGTGTGGAAGAGAGGGGTGTGAGACGTATGGTGTTCCGGGACGGTGAGCACACAAGTTTACCCAGGTTCGAATCCGCCGGCTTTGGACGGATCCTACTCCTGCTAGCAATCCAGTAATACGGCAGAGCCGGAATATGGGTTACAAGGGTTCGACTGTGCGAGTTGAGATTGTAGACTATTGAGGGTGCCCTAAAGGATCTCCCTAGGACGGCTTATATAGATATCCGGCCTAGGGTTTATAGGAGAGATCTATCCGGCCACGACTAAGAGTCGGTTACAGAGTACATCTTGAACTACAAGTAACACTATGGGCCTATGTCGGTAAGTCTTCTGGGCCTTCCCGTAGCCGGACTAGACTCCGTCTCTTCTCCCTAACCGGGCTTCTCGTGAAGCAAAGCTCTAACCTGAAGTGGGCCACCCTGGTCAGGGAGGAACTGTGAGGATACCCGGAAAGTATATCCCCAACAGCATCCCCCGGAAGTCTCCAAGATCCAAAGTCGGATTCATCATCGTCTAGCTTGATCTTCGGCTTGCAGAATCTTGAAGGGTTCCTGAAACTTCACAATAAAAAATACGATCCGGGTCTTAAAAATAAGTCGGACCTATCAACAGGTTACTCGGATTTTCCAGCTTGATATTCAAACTAAGCCGGAACTTGGTCTCTGACGTCATCTGACACTGGTCATGGTCAAGTCACGTCATCTGACAAACATCCTGTCAGCACGACGTTGGTGGGTCCGATGTTCACGGAACCAAGGCGCCGTTTCAATGCGTACACGGAGATCGTGGTGACGTAATCATCGCGTGGGTCCTTCCTAGTTCCTTCCATGATGCGTGGTATTTACATAGTGCCGTTTGCATGAATCTTGGCGTGGTTAGGTGGTTATAAGGGGTGAGGATTCTCTTTCTCCCATCTTCACCTGTTCCCCTTTCCGTTTCTTCTCCTCCACTTCTCCCTCGCGCACAGAGCTCTTCCGCTTCCCAGATTCCTAGCGCCGCGCCTCTAAGGTCACCGGCGCACCGGAGAAATGGCTTCCTATTCATCATCCGGCTTGGCAGCGGCAGCGGTGGCGGCAACGGCAACGGCAGAGAAGGAGAGCAGCCGGGGGGTTTGGATCCCATGCCTCCTCGACGATGAGAAACTCCGCTACGTGGAGAATGAAGGTCTCCTCCGCGTCGGCAACTAGCAGAGCGGTTCCGACGAAACCATCCCCAACCCGCACGCCGACGAGCGGGTACACTTCGGCACCCACCTCGACAGAGGTTTGTCTTTCCCTCCCTCGGAATTCTTTTCCGAGGTGATTGATCATTATGGCGTTCAGCTTCACCATCTTCCCCCGAACT
This sequence comes from Avena eriantha, assembly GCA_910589775.1. NCBI lineage: Eukaryota > Viridiplantae > Streptophyta > Magnoliopsida > Poales > Poaceae > Avena > Avena eriantha. The sequence goes on along the minus strand of OU342741.1, from coordinate 197,659,947 downwards.
CCATCTTAGAGATGAGTTCTTACGTAGCTTTGTGCGAGGGGTATCTCGGCCAAAGAAGAAGCACAAGAAGTAGAGGACATCAAGTTCTCCGACCTTCTTGAACAAGTCCGCCTTCGCGACGAGGGACTTAGAGTTGGTGTGCTTCCACCACCTCCGGTTATTCCACTCACCCTCGCCGAGAAGGTTACCACCGAGGTGAACATGTGCCTAAGCAAGCTCAGACATGAACATCATGTAAGTCGGAATTCCAACGCATATTTTTCTTTATTGTACATTATATCATATCCTCTAGCCCCCAAGCATGAAGCAGGATATACGATCCAGGTTTATGCTTCCTTAGGATGCCAAAGAATGAACTACTGTAGCCCCCAAGGATCGTGCTGATATTAGTAACAATATTAGCCCGAGTCTTCAGTAGACTTCTGACTCTGGGTATTCTGACTTACAAAAAGTTAATTCATATAACCAGGATTTGTTGAAGAATATCTGCAACAAGCGGAGAGAGATCAAGGCTCTCCGACTTGAAAATGCTGAGCTAAAGGTTTCTAAGGATGAGGCCGAAGGTAAACATTTCGAGACTCAAGCCTTGTCCTGTATTTCAATAGTCGAATATTTTTTGCTGAACTATTGTTCTTTTGTCTTACAGCACTCATAAAACAGTCCTGTGCAATGATTGAAGAGGCCGAGAACCTCAAAACCCTAGTGGTGGAGAATAACAAACTTCACCAAGAGCTGGATAAGCTCAAGGTAGGTCATGAGAAGAGCATCGCTCAAATTCTCGAATCCACCTCCATGGCCACTAATGAACGCGATCATAAGATTGCGGCCCAAGATCAGAAAATCTCGGATCTCAATAATGAGCTTTGCAGAGAGAAGGATCTTTCCGAGGCGCTCCGGGCTGAACTCCGGAGTCTTCGAGAAGAGAAAACCAAAGTTGATGACGTCATCTTCGGTTTGTTTTCCATCTTTCTGACTTGCCTACATTCTTCGACTCTTTTGATGTCGGATTTACTTAACCTTTTTGTGTTGTGTGTATAGGTCCTCTTAACTTGACGGACTCCACCTCTGCCGAGCCTCACACCCACTGGCTTACCCAAGTTGGTGATCTGCTTCATGACTTCCGCCAATCCATTGAGGATATTGTCGAACCTCTCAAGGTTCTGGACATGCATAGCATGCCCGACTTTCAGGTGCGGGACAAGGCAAAGGAGATACCGCAGCTTGTCCAGGACTGGAACATGTCCTACGCGCGATATACGGCGCATAACGCTCTCACCATGATCATGAGCCACCATGGAAGCATGGAGATATGGCAAGTGACCAGAGGGTATTCTACAATGGATGAAGACGGATAGGAGCAAGACATCAAGGCCATTATGGACTCCTGCACCGGATATGGATGTCACGTAGCTGACTTAACCAGCTACGACACTCCCTTCTTCACCCGCGTGGATACACCGCCTCTGCCTCCAGAAGAAGCAGCTGAAGTTTCTGACGATGAATAGACCGTATCGGATCTGAACTTCTCGGAACGTTATCAAACCGAGGCTGATGCATCCAGCGAGCCGGTAGCGCCTACCTCTTCTCCTGCATCATAGATCATCAGAAAACAAATGTGTTATTCTAAAAAACATTATGGATATGTAAATATGCAGCATGATACTTTTGGCTAGTGCTAAGTTTTAATCTATTCAGCACTTTTGGCTTTAAATTTTGTGTGCCTGAAATGTATACATAAGCACTTGTACTTTTTTGCCTATACTTATTGTTTATCTGGCTTTCCGCCTCGTCCCTTTTGTGAGACGGCTAAACCTTCTGCACGGAAACTTTGCCGAGCAACGAAGCTCAATTGCCGGATTCTAGTACCAACAATTCACTACTCGGAAAATACCCACATCCGGCAATCAGACAAATAACCAAAGTATAGACTATGAAATTTAGAGTTATACCCGAAGGTAGCATTTTTAGAATCGGAAATCTAAACCAGAACAAACATGAGCATAAAGTACTTTCAAGTATTCTGGGATTTTCGACTGTGACATGATCATTCGGAAATAAGATGGCAAAAAACTTCTCAGAAAAACTTGAGGCAACCAAAACTTTTATTTCTCTCAGAACATGTACACATATATGATTACAAAGAAAGATAAACTAAGAATCAAAGGGACGTAGCTGAGCAATATTCCACGGTCTGGCTAACTCATCCAGATTTGTACTGCCTCCAGCTCTCTTTCTCTTTTTAGTTGCCAGTCTTTCTTTGACTGGCCTCATATTAGTTAAGTAGTACGGACCATTGTGCAATACTCGACTAACTAAAAAGGGCCCTTCCCATACTGGGGAAAGTTTGTGCTTTCTTTATTGCACAAGCCGGATAACCAAATCACCCTTGTTGAAAGACCGGTTTCTGACTCTCTGGCTATGATACTTGCATAACTTCTGCTGATAGGTTGTTGATCTCATTTCAGCAACGACGCGAACTTCTTTGACTAGGTCGAGATCATTTTGTCGAGAAATCTCGGCATCCTCTTCGATATACGCAGCCACTCTAGGAGAAGTGTGAATCAAATCACTAGGAAGAACTGCTTCTGTTCCATAGACCAAGAAGAAAGGTTGTATCCGGTTGACCTGTTCAGAGTTGTTCGTAAACTCCATATTACAGAGGGTAATTCCTCTTCCCAAGCCCCGCAGCACGTCGTAGTGATGCTTCGAGTCTCGGTTTTAGGCCCTATAGGATTAAACCATTTGCTCTTTTGACTTGTCCATTAGCTTGTGGATGTGCGACTGACGGAATGTCAAGCCGGATATTTTGTTCATTGCAGAATTCGGCCAATTCTCTCATAGAAAAAGTACTCCCGTTGTTCGTGATAATACTGTGCGGATAACCATACCGGATTATAACATCCTCGACAAATCTTTTGGTTGTTGCTCCATCACAACTAGCGACAGGTTTAGCCTCAATCCACTTGGTGAACTTATCCACCATCACTAAGAGGTGAGTAAATCCACTTGGATCCCGTTTAAACGGTCCTACCATGTCAAGCCCCCAGACCACAAAAGGCCATGGTATTTTTGGCAGCCCTTGCACGTCTTGACCAGCCGTTCGGCATCTGCCTTGGTTGTAAGCCAGAAAAAACCCGCGTCTGAAAGCTTTTGCCACTAAAGATTTGGCTGCAGCGTGGTGACCACACTCGCCTTCGTGGATTTCTCTTAGGATTTCCACTCCTTCTTCCGGAGATACGCAGCGCTGAAATACCCTAGATACACTCCGCTTATAGAGATTACCACTAACTATAGTATAAGATTTTGCTCGTCGGATAATCTGTCGGCTCAGAACCTCATCTTCGAGTAATTTGCCATCTACCAAATAGTCAAGGTAGGGTTGAGTCCAGCTGGAAATTACAGCCAGAACTGCTATCAAAGGTGAGTCGGATTTGGTCGGATATTCCTCGTCCACTCCCTTTATTGAGGAAATTTTGAAGTGCTCTTAAAAAGCGCCATCCAGGACCTCTTGCCGTGCAGAGCCTATTCGAGATAAGGCATCTGCTTCCCCATTTCGTGCTCGAGGGATGTATTGAATCTCAAACCCTTCGAACGATTTAAATAAATCATCCATGATAGCTTTATATGCTGGTATGTGTTTATTTGCATTACAAATATCCGATACTTCCTGAGCAACAAGATCCGAATATCCGTAACACATCAAATGTCGGATGCCGATATCCTTAGCAATCCGGATACCATGCAGCAGTGCTTCATACTCAGCAATATTATTTGTCACTGTGAAGTGGATCTGCAACACGTATAGAAGTTTATCTCCTTGGGGTGATTTGAGCACCACGCCAACCCCCGAGCCCCTGCGAGCCTTAGACCCATCGAAATATAGGGTCCAATATTCTGACTCGAGGAGGGTCATATTCTCCTTCGTCTCTATCCAATCAGCAACAAAGTCGGCAAGGATTTGGGATTTGATTGATGTCCGAGGTTTGTACTCAATATTGAAAGCTGAGAGCTCTATGCCCCATTTGGCGACGCGTCCTGTGGCGTCACTATTGTTGATTATATCTCTCATGGGAGCTATGCTCACCACGGTAATTGGATGCTCCTGAAAATAATGTCGTAACTTATGAGATGCTAAGAACACACCATAAGCCAGCTTTTGATAGTGTGGATACCACTATTTTCATTCTGTTAGGACCTCGCTGACAAAATAAGTCGGACGCTGCACCAAGTGTTCCTGATTTTCCTCCGTCTCTCCACTACCGTGATGATACTGACGACTTTGTTTGTCGTAGCAAGATAAAGCAACATCAGTTCCTGTGGTTCCGGTGCAGCAAGGATAGGAGCAGATGAGAGTACTTTCTTCAGTTCTTGTAATGCAGCTTCAGCTTCGTCGGTCCACTCAAAATCCTTGGTCTTTTTCAGGAGTTTGTATAATGGTGCGGCTCTTTCACCGAGCCGGCTTACAAACCGACAGACTACAGTGATGCAACCAGTTAGTCTATGTACATCCTTCAGGCGGGTTGGCCTGGAAATATTGAGTATAGCCTTGATTTTGTCTCGGTTCACCTCTATTCCTATTTGAGACACAATGAAACCTAACAATTTTCCGGCTGGGATTCCAAAGAAACACTTCTTCGGATTAAGCATTATGTTGTATTTTCGCAGATTGGCAAACGTTTCCTCCAAGTTGGCAATCAATGTTTCCTTCTATTTGGACATCACCGCAATATCATCCACATATGCGTGTACATTGCGTCCGATTTGATCGTGGAGGCAATGCTGCATTGTGCGTTGGTATGTAGCTCCTGCGTTCTTTAGCCCAAAAGGCATCGTACCAAAACAGAAGGTTCTGAAGGGGGTTATGAATGAAGTTTTGACTTTGTCAGATTCCTTCATCCAAATTTGGTGATAACCGGAATATGCGTCGAGAAAATAGAGGAGTTCCAAGTCTGCCATAGAATCGATAACTTGATCAATCCTAGGCAGAGCGAACGGATCTTTTGGACAAGCCTTGTTCAAGGCAGTATAATCAACACACATCCTTAAATCAGTGGTGTCCTTTTTAGGGACCATTACAAGATTGGCCGACCGTTCAGTGTGGATGACCTCTTCTATGAATCCGGCTAACTCGAGCCGTGCTAGTTCCTTAGCTATTGCCTTACGCTTTTCATCGCCAAAATGTCGTAGGGATTGTTTGCCGGGTTTAGCGTTCGGGTTTACATTTAAAGAGTGCTCGGCAAGTTCCCTAGGTACTCCGGTCATGTCAGATGGCTGCCATGCGAGGATATCTTGATTTTCTTTGAGGAACTTGACTATGCGCTATCTAGGCCTATGCCTATCTGGGTAACCTTGGAGGGGTCATCATCCTTCAACGACGTCTTCTTCGTCTCTTCTGATTCCTTGAAATCCGGATTCGGCTTTGTCACCTCCTTCTTCGTTGCGGGCATCTCGGACAGATCTATGCTCTTCTTGATCTCCTGGTAGTCCTAGGCATGCAGCACGGCTTCAGCAAAGCCAACATTTCCATCCTCGCACTCTCGTGCTTTCTTCGGGTCTCCCCTGATGGTGATCACGCCGTTGGGACCTGGAATTTTCATCATATTGTAAATGTAACACGGACGAGCCATAAAAGCCCAGTAAGCCGGACGCCCGAATATAGCATGGTACGCGCTCTTGAACAGGACCACTTCGAAGGAAAGTGCCTCCGTCTGATAGTTCTTTGGAATTCCAAAGGTAACATCCAAAGTGATTTCTCCCAGGGAATTAGCTTGTCTTCCTGGGACAACTCCGTGAAATATCACAAAGCTATGGTTCAGTTGGGTCTCCGAGATCTTCATCCGGTGTAGCGTTTCTATTTACAGAATATTAATACTACTACAACCGTCCATGAGAGTCTTGGAGAAACCATAACTGTCAATAAGTGGATTGATGATTCAATCGTATTTTCCTTGCCTGTGTAGCTTAGGCGGATGATCAGCACGGTCAAACATGATTGCCACCTCCGACCAGTCCAAGAATTGGGGGACAGCCGGAACTGTTGCACTGAGCTCATGTAGAACTGCTTTCTTGACATTTGATGGTTGAGATCCGAGGAAGGTGACGTAAGTGTCTTTCTTTTTCGGAAATTTTTTCTTCCCTTCCGGCTTGGGATTTCAAGCATCGGCTTCCTCCATGTCGGAATCTTCCTTGGTCTCTTTATCCTTTTCGAGATTCTTCTTTCCCTTCTTCCGCTTAGCTTTGTAGCCAGCGGTATCATCTCTTTTAATGTCGTCATTGAAACGACACTCGGCGTTGGTGTGGGACGAGCCCCCATTGGCGTCCAAGTGATGCACACATGGGTTATTGGCAGTGTCAGCCAGAGAGTAGGTTTTGCATGGTTGCTGGTCTCCTCTACCTTGAACTCTCGAAGTCCCACGACCGCGTCCGCGGCCTCCGCCACGTCCTCCTCGTCCTCTAGACCCGAAAGTACCAATAACCACTACCGTTTCCATGTTGGGTTTTTCTTCCGAGGTATTCTTGCGCTTCTAAGCTTTTTTCTTTGGTTGTTTTCCCGACTGTGGCACAGCCAGGGCGTTGAGTAGTCCCTCCGCGTCATTGTCAGCATCTACATATTTGCTCGCTGTTTCTATCATCTCTCCTAGATCAGTGACTTTGTCGCACTTTAAGCGATGACATAGTAAACCAATTTGGAGACCTGCAATGAAAGCTTCAATCAAAGTTTGGTCATTTACTCCTTCACATGAGTTCTTGGTGCCGATCCATCGTCCGAGGTAATCCCGGCAAGTTTCTCTAGCTTTCTGGGTGCAACACTGTAGGTCTCCGACCGTACAGGGCCTCCGGTATGTGCCTTCGAAATTCCGAATGAACGCACTTTGCATGTCATACCAGTTGTGGATGGTGTTCTCCGGAAGTTCTTTGAGCCATGATCGTGCCGTCTTCCGCAACATGAGTGGGAGATATCGGGTTGCGACCAGGCTGTTTCCGCCCTTAGCGATGCATCAAGCTTGGAAGAAATCCTGTAGCCAAGTATCTGGCCAAGCAATGTCGTCGTAGGCTTGGATATGTCGTGAGATTGCAAATCCTTCCGGGAATCTTGTAGCTCTTATACGTGGTCTGAAGCACTTTGGTCCCACGTATATATCATCATTTTCGTAGCACCGTGCCTCTATATTGGAGTTGATCCTATGCCTTGCGTCGTTCGGGGATAAAGATCGTCCCGAGTGTCGGCTATGGCTGCGGTGCCTTGGAGCCGGACTTCGGCTTCTGCCACCACCTCCTCCACAACGACGCCCTCTTTGGCCTCCTTGGGAGCCGTTGTGATGGCTACTTGGCGGAGAAGGTGGAGCAGTTGGGTTATTTCCAGCTGATCGCCGGCCTGCATCCGGAGCATCATTATTCCGATTTCGGGGAGGGTCTTCATTGTGACGAGCCCCCTGCCGGCTTGTCTCAGAACGGTGTTCGTCGTTCCTTCGCCTGTCATCCGAACGGCTTGCGTGTCTAGAAGGTGGCATTCTTTTTCGGTCCTCCTCCCGATGTTTCTCCTTATCATCATCCCTGCGGTCTTTTGACTCTCGCTGGGGCGGGTTCCTCGGATTCAGTGCAACAATTGCCTCTTGCTCCGCAACTGGGTTAACGTTACACCTGTCGCGGGCAGTTTTGTGGTGTTGTTCCGGAACACGCTAGGGTTCTGTTCCGGAATAGACGGTCGGAATGGTGGTTCTATTCCGGAACACGCTAGGGTCTTACGTCAGCCCATGCCGGATCTGTGTGATATTGGTCGGAATCGGAGACCAGCTTTTGACTTCCGGACATGGCAACCTTTTGCTGCTCCAGTCCCTTGTTGAGTAATTTGATGCCCAACCAGATCTGTTCCGGGCCTAGATTAGCCGATAGGATTTCTCGGGCCGTAATAGTGTTCTAAACTGGTGTTGGATACACCCAATCCCCTTTGCTATCCTTCCGAGGCATCCCCATCTCTCCTTCGAAGAGGACTTTGTGGATCTGCGGGAATTGGTTGTCATTACCATGACGCTTCCTGGTCTTCTGATGTTGCCTGGAGTCGTACTTCTCCGTAGATGCCATGCATTTCTTTTCCTCCTCAATGTTTTTGGCTTCATCGAGGAGTACTTGACGACGTGCTTCTAGGGCCTGGGCCCTTTCGTCCAGCTCTTCAGCAGTAAGTTCTGCAGCTATAGGAATAGGTGTGGTTAATGCAGCATCGATGAGTTTACGCGCGCCTTCAGTGATCACGTGTCCATCCACCGATTCTTATTTTTTGGGCTCGTCTGGGATAAGTGCTCCATCCATGTCTTCCTCATATTCCTCGGCAATCACCTCCTCTACCGGAGGATCTTTTGCCGGGCTCTTGTTCTTCTTCTCTGCCTTCTTGGCAACACCGGTAGCAAAGACGGCATTGGGCCCATTTACAGGAGTCAAGCTCTGGTCGGTACTTTCGGCCATTTGGTTCTTGGGATCGTCTCCGAGATCCATGTTGTCCTGCACTTTGGGAGAGTTTTCTCCAGATCCTTCATCCATGTCTTCTACTTCTGCTACAGCTGTGGAGTGAAGCTCCTCGTCATATTCCGCGGAGAACATCCAGAAATCTGCCGACGTCATCGACTCATCCGAGGATGCGGGTACGTCGGCGTTTGTTCCGATTGCTTCCAGCACGGAGTCAGTGTTGTCTCCATCATCGGCAGAGCTGGATCCGAATCCAACATACCCGACGAAGTGTGATGTGCCCCTCCTGAGATAACTGTGGTCTTCATAGTAGGCTTCGTCGAAACGTTTGATGGTCTCGAGGATCCCATCTACGCCTAAGTTCTGCATCACCATACGTCGCAGCGTGTACCTCAGGAAACGCATGTCTGTCCTGGCGTCGTCAGAGCCGAAACCATCGTTGTTGTTATGCTCCTCCTGGATTTCGACTTCCGCAGGTGGGTCGATCTGGGATTCGGTCTCTCTAGGGAGATCCACTCCAGATTCGACTTGGACCGCTAGGTCTTCTTCAGGCTCAGATTTCTCCACTATCTCTGCAACTGGTGTGGGCTGGGTGGGATTAGGGTTTCCTGAGATCCGAAACTCTGCCGCCTCCATGGACAAAGGGGACCCAGAAGTTTCTTCTGTCTCTATCATCACCGCTGGGGTGGGTGGGACAGGTTCAGCAAAACCGATGTAAACATCGATCTCGCCAAAAGACATGATGGTGTAGGCAGTCACAGCCTCCCTAGTCGGAATCCAAGTCGCATCGAGAATGATGAGAGGCACGTCACTGGTGTAGAGGATGCACTCGACGGCGATGGTCTCGCCGATTCCGATTCTTGCAGATTCCGCTCGGAACGCAGATCCGAAGCTCACTTGCCCCATGGTGGGCGGCAACTGTCGTCGACTTGATGACAAGTACGCCATGAGGGGGTCCTCGAGGCGTGCGGAAGAGTGGGGTGTGAGACGTACGGTGTTCCGGGACGGTGAGCACACAAGTTTACCCAGGTTCGAATCCGCCAGCTTTGGACGGATCCTACTCCTGCTAGCAATCCGGTAATACGATAGAGCCGGAATATGGGTTACAAGGGTTCACCTGTGCGAGTTGAGATTGTACACTATTGAGGGTTCCCTAAAGGCTCTCCCTAGGACAGCTTATATAGATATCCGGCCTAGGGTTTACAGGAGAGATCTATCCGGCTACGACTAAGAGTCGGTTATAGAGTACATCTTGAACTACAAGTAACACTATGGACCTATGTCGGTAAGTCTTATGGGCCTTCCCGTAGCCGGACTGGACCCCGTCTCTTCTCCCTGACTGGGCTGCCCGTGAAGCAAAGCTCTAACCTGAAGTGGGCCACCCTAGTCAGCGAGGAACTATGAGGATACCGGAAAGTATATCCCCAACACACAATGTTCTTCCCTACACTTTAAAATTTCCTTCATACAAAACTTCACACAATCTTCATTAGCAACACTAGTGTACTCAAGATAATAAGTCTTTTGGTTCAGTTTCAACACAAGTAAAACTTCCATTAAAAGACATGCTACTGTAGCAATTCCTTCTAAAAGCTCAAATGATCAAAAAGAACTCAAAGAGAAAGAGATTAAGAGGCAAATGCAAATAATGGCAGAAATCTGTCAAAACAGACCAGTAGGTAAAAACCGTTTTTCCGAAGACCTTCTATTGCTCAAATCAAAAAGAGTTAAACTAACGCAAGTTAGATAACAATCTGGGGCAGAAGCACAAAAAATTACAGCTCAATCTGACATATAGAGATTTTTCACAAATTTTTACAGCGAAGCACAAACATCTGTTACGGGGTAGCAACTTTCCCAAGCATTATTTCTCTCTCATTACACGTTTATTCTTGGCACAAAAACCAAACAAAAAGGATAAGGAGAGGTTATTACAGAGGCAATAACTTCCAAGACTCAACAAAACAAAAATAAAATGAAAGTAAAAATATAATGGGTTGTCTCCCAAAAGCTCTTTCTTTATAGCCATTAAGATAGGCATGATAATTTCGATGATGCTCACATAAGAAATATGAATTGAAGTAAAAGAGAGCATCAAGAAGCAAATATAGAACAAATTTAAGTCTAACCCGGTTCCTATGAAAAATAATCTTGTAAAGAAACAAGTGATGAAAGCACAAAGCAACAATCATAGAAAAGCAAAACAAGTGCAACTTCAAAAAATTTAACATAAAGAGGAGAAACTTAATATTGTTGAGATACATAAAACCATGTTTCCCTCTCTCATAATAACTTTCAGTAGCATCATGAATAAATTAACAATATAACTATCATATGAAACATTCTTATCATGAGCCAAATGCATAAAAGAATTAATACTCTCCACATAAACATAGTCATTCTTATTAATTGTAGTGGGAGCAAATTCAACAAAATAGCTATCATTATTATTCTCATCACCATAATCATCAAATATAGGAGGCATATTGTAATCATAATTAATTTTATCCTCAATAGTTGGTGGACTGAAAATATCATATTCATTATTGTAATCATCATATATTGGAGGTATAGTATCATCATAAGAAATAGAATAGTTATCTTCCAAAGTGTGTTCATTTGTAAACATATCATCATTGGAAGGAACATGGATAGCACTAATAGTATAACAATTATTAATATCATCATTTTCGGAATTGGTACCAAAGAGATTTTCAATATTAAAAGAAGTGTGCTTTTCCCAATCATGATCACTACTAAAGGTAACAGGCATAGGAACATCATCAAGTTCAGACTCATCAAAAACTATAAGAGGAGGAGTAAAAGGGGAAAATACCGTTTCCTCCCTCCTTTTACTCCCCCTCTTCTACTTTTTCTTCTCCTCTTTAGGAGGGAGAGGTTTGATAGGAAGCTTCTCCATATAACCTAGTTTATTGTTAGAGACAATAGAAGAAACTTTGGAGGATTCCTTCTTTTCATTAATAAGATCAAAACACATATTAGTCCTATCATATTTTGGTAAAATATCATCTTTGATAATATTTTGTATGTAAGTATTTGTATGGAAATTATCAATACAATAAATATGACAACCATGCAGGATGTTATTCATATCAAAAGCACTTATATCTACCAAAGAAGTTTTTCTTGATAATTCTTCACACCCCAAAAATAATGTAAGTTCATCATGCTGATTAGGAGTGATCATGTCATCACAATAAAAACTTGCAGTACTCATTGGGTTAGAAGGGCTATTATTATGGCATGAACATTGAAAATTGAAATGACCCACTTCAAAGCAAAGTTCACAAATAAAAGGATAGAGGGCACAAACTTTTTTATGAAGATCATTTAGACCCCTATACCACGTTCTAGTTTTTTCATTCTTGTGGGTGATGAAATATTCTTCTTCAATTTGAGTCTTTTCACAGGGTCTATGTATTCCACAAAAATTAACATGCTTATAAGAAATAGTACTTTCAGAGGTTTGAGCATGTTTATTGCTATCATTAATAACAATTTCATTTTTCATGCAAGTGTCTTTAAAAGGCTCATGATACATGTCCCATTTTCCTTTAGGAGCATTAATACGAGAAGCAAAGGCTCTATAACAATCAACAAGAATTTGAGGATCAAGATCATATTTAGCACTAAGCTCTTGAAAAGCAGTTTCAGTGAAAGACTTAATGCAATCATACTCATAGTTTATACTTGGTTCTTTAACTTTGTCATTATCCCAATCTTCGGTATTGCTTTGAATTGGTTCAAGAAGATCCCACTTATCTTTGACCTCCTTACTTGTGAAGGATCCCTCTGAACAGGTATCTAGATAGTCCTTGTAATGTCCTGAAAGCCTTGCATAAAAATTATTAATAACAATATTCCTTGGGAGCTCATGAATGGGACATTTGAGCATTAGTGACTTCAATATCCCCCATGCTTGGGAAATACTTTCTCCATCATGAGGATGGAAATTATAAATATAGTTCCTATCTTTATGAATTTCATGAGGAGGATAAAATTTAGAGTAAAAGAGAGATTTGAGTTCCTTCCATTCTGAATGGTGAGGATCGTCTAGTAGCTCATACCACTCCCTTGCTTTGCCCTTAAGTGAGAAACAGAATAGCTTCCTCTTAACTTGGTTCATTGAAATACTTGCACACTTGAACAACTTGCATAATTCATGTATAAAGAGTAAATGATCACCAGGATGGATAGTTCCATCTCCAAAATAATAGTTATTCATAACATGTTCAACAATTTCCATTGGTATTTTAAAAGGGATGCTTTCAGTATGTGGATTTAAAATATCACAAGTATCATTAGAATTACCACATATGGGAGATAAAGTATCATCAAAGCAAATTTTCTCCTTTAAAGCTGGGTAACTAAAGCGATCATTTTCATAAACACTAACTTCCCCAAGCTTAGACGTTTCCATAGCATTAGTAACAAAGGTGTTCAAAAAATTCATACTAATATCATTGCTAGTATAGTTGGTTCTTCTACTTTGTATATCATGTAGAAGTCAACGATTATTAGCTATCTAAAACTTGAAATTTTGGTAACATGGTCTAGAGAAATGAGGTAGAAGATTCTAGAATGATGGATTAGTGTGTTTTGAGTTTTGTGCATATCATTCATTGTGATGAAGACTATCAATAGAATCTTCTAGATGCTAGAATGGAAAAGAAGATCCAATGGCTGGAAATGTTGGGATTCATGAGTCTTGATCCAATGGTCAATATTCAAAGTTATTCATACACTATATAGTGGTAAGAAATTGTAGGTTCCTTTGAAATTTCTACGAAAAATCTTTTGGGGGTACCCATCAGGGGGTCACAATTAATATATCAGAAACCACCGAGAGTTTACACTATAGTTTCAACTTCTTGCTAAGATTTTGCATCTTGACAATTTAATGAAATTAGGTCAAACTGGAACTACAAGAATGTAAGCACGATTGATTTATCTTGAATTAAATTGCTTTTCGGAGGTAGATGAGTGCATCTTCTTGTAGTAAACAATGTTGTCAGTGTGAGTTTCCAACTATGATGAAAGAACATTCTCAAATTTCCTAGTGATGATGAGATTGTTCTTTCTCGTAAAGAAAGTCCGAAGAAGATGGATCTGAATGCCACAAGCCAAGTTTTCACACATATATGGTGGAGTAATATGACGTACTTATGATTTCCCATGTTTTATGAGTTCTCAAATTTCCTAGCTAACTTCGCCCACTTGAATGACTTTATGTAGATTTATTGAAATTAGGTAAAATTTTAACTACTACAAGTAAACTGTGTAGGTTGCTTTGAAAGTTTTACGAAAAAGCTCTTGGAGGTACCCATTAGACAGGGGTTAATTAATATATCAGAAACCATAGAGACTTATGATGATAGTTTCATCTTCTTGCTAAGATTTTGCATCTTGACAGTTTAATGAAATTAGGTCAAACTTGAGCTGCGAGTAAGCGTGATAGATTTCTCTTGAATTTAATGAAATTAGGTCAAACTTGAACTACAAGTAATACATTGTGGGTTGCTTTGAAAGTTTTATGAAAAAGCTTATGGAGGTACCCTTCGAGCAGTTAATTAATGTATCAGAAATCATAGAGAGTTTTGACGACTGGTTCAACTTCTAGCTAAGATTTTGCATCATGAAATTATTGAACACGTTTTGAAAACATTCACATGAAATAGGGAGAGAGGGGAAATGATTTTTCTATTCTCTATGGGCAACCCACAAGCTTGAGGTGAACCTTAGGCTTCAAGATACAAACTTTATTTTCTCCACAATGTATATGGTGAACCTTAGCGGATGTCACATACTAGGCCTTAAGGTGTGATTTTGTACACATGGCTGATGCCCTTATTAGGGAAAAAGGAAATAGTATAGTACACTGGTAGTAGTACTCATTTCTTTGCTTAGACATATGCTCACCTCTGTCCACGCGTTGCACATGCTGAGAGAATAAAACATAGGCAGCAGCGAAGAGGAATTGAAGGTGGTTTGATGTTAGAGGAAATTTATGATGGGCTCCTAACACGAGGTACTCCTGTGGCTACTCTACTAGTAGTAAATTTCACGACCTATGCACGGAAAACAAATTGTTTTTTCTCTCTCCTCCGCTGCCTCTCACCATGCATCCTCCCTCTCTCCTCCCCTTTCCCTTCGTGCACTGGCCCGGCTGATCTCTCCCTCATCCACAGCATGGTGCTACGCACGTGTGCCTTGGTACGACGGCCCTGTGTCTCTGGCGTGTTCAGCAGCCATGTTGGTTTGGAGTAGGTACGAGGAGTAAATAGGAAGCAAACCACTTTGGTCCTTGGCGGCAAACAATTGAAACTTTTCCGGTTTTCGAAATTTTCACTTGCTTCCCAAACATCGGTAGGGAAGGTTACTCAAAAGATCGTCCATTCGCAGTACTTCTTATCTTATCTTTATCTTGTCTTATCTCTTACAATACCATACCATACCAGTGTATAGTATACGGATAACTTCGAACATTGACCGTTGGATCAAGACTGGCAAATCCAAACATTGCTAACCGTTGGATCTTATTTTCCATTCTGAGCATCTACACAAGTAAGGGCAATTGATTTCTATTGAATTAAATATATTTTCAGCGGTAGATGGGTGCATCTTCCTGTAGTAAACAATGTCGTCGGTGTTAGTTTCCAACTATCACAAAAGAACATTTAATTCTCAAGTTTTCAAGTGATGATGAGATTGTTCTTTTACGTAAAGCAACTCCGAGAATATGGATCTGAATACCACAAGACAAGTTTTCAAACATAAATGTATGGACGTTGATTTAATTTTACCTTTTTTAGGTCCTTGATGTAAAATATCCTCCCACCGTCCGTGTAAAATTCGAACCTAAAAGCAAGTGGTAACATTTAAACGTATTTAAGATTATTAGTTTTCGATGAGTATGAACATTCTTGGATTTCAAGTCGAACGACCAAGGTCATGGCCATATATGCCTATATATTTTGAAAACAAACAAAGAGAAAGTAGTATGAAGAGTATGGCTCGATCAGCTTCTCTCTCGAGAAGGATCCAAACACGACTATTTTCCTTGCTTAATTTTAGGGTGCTTTGTGCAAAATGTATGTACCTCAATGTAATTTTACCCCTTTTTACGTCCTTCCTATAAAATGTACTCCTACCATCCGTTTAAAATTTGAATGTATTTAAGATTATTAGTTGTCAATGAGTATGAACATTCTTGGATTTCAAGACGAACGACCGAGGTCATGGCCATATCTACATCATACTTTATGTTGATGATTCATGATCTCATATCCAAGAATTTGCATGACGCAAAATTTGGCCATATTTTGAAAACAAACAAAGAGGAAGTAGTATGAAGTGTATGGCTTGGTAAGCTTCTTTCTCAAGAAGGAGCCGAACCCGACTATTTTCCTTTGTTTAATTTTAAGGCGTGCTTCGTGCTAAATTTATGTACCTCGATGTAATTTCCCCCTTTTAGGTCCTTGATGAAAACAAACGAAGGGGAAGTACTATGAAGAGTACGACTCAATCAGCTGCTCTCTCGAGGAGCCAAACCTGGTTTTTTATATGCTTAATTTTAGGGTACTTCATGCTAAATGTATGGACCTCGACGTAATTTCCCCCCTTTTTAGGTCCTTGATGTAAAATGTACTCGTACCGTCGTGTTGAATTTTAACCTAAAAGTTAGTGGTAAAAGTCAAATGAATTTAAGGTTAGTTGTGAATGAGTATGAACAATCTTGGATTTCAAGCCGAACGGCCAAGGTCATGGCCATATCTACATCATAATTTATATCGATGATTCACGATCCCATATCCAAGAATTTGCATGCCACCAAATTGGGCCATATTTTAAAAACAAACAAAGAGGGAAGTACTATGAAGAGTATGGCTTGACTAGCTGTTCTCTCGAGAAGGAGTTGAACCTGACTGTTTCTCCTACTTAATTTTAGGGTGCTTCGTGCTAAATGTATAGACCTCGATGTAATTTTAACTTTTTAGATCCTTGCTATAAATTGTACTCCCACCGTCGGTGTTAAATTCGAACATAAAAGCAAGTGCTAAAATTTAAACATATTTAAGCTTATTAGCTGTCAATGAATATGAAAATTCTTGCATTTCAAGCCAAACGACCAGGATCATACATATCTACATCATACTTTATGATGATGATTCATGATCCCATATCGAAGAATTTGGATGACGCCAAATTTGGCCATATTTTGAAAACAAATGAAGAGGAAGTAGTATGAAGAGTATGGCTCGATCAACTTTTCTCTCGAGATGGAGCAAAACATGACTGTTTTCCCTGCTTAATTTTAGGGTGCTTCGTGCTAAATGTATGGACCTCAATGTAATTTTACCTTTTTTAGGTCCTTGACGTAAAATGTACTCCCACCGTTCGTACGTGTAAAATTCAAAACTAAAAGCAATTGGTAAAATTTAAACGTATTAAAGATTATTAGTTGTCGATGAGTCTGAACATTCTTGGATTTCAAGACGAATGACAAAGGTCAAGGACATATCTACATCATACTTTATGCTGATGATTCATGATCCCATATCCAACAATTTGCATGCCGTCATATTTGGCCATATTTTGAAAACAAACAAAGAGGAAGTAGTATGAAGAGTATGGCTCGGTCAGCTTTTCTCTCGAGAAGGAGTACAACATGACTGTTTTCCCTGCTTAATTTTAGGGTTCTTCGTGCTAAATGTATGGATCTCGATGTAATTTTACCTTTTTTAGGTCCTTGATGTAAAATGTAGTCCCCCCGTCCGTACGTGTAAAATTCGAACCTAAAATCAAGTGATAAAAAATTAAATGTATTTAAGATTATTAGTTGTCGGTAAGTACGAACATTCTTGGATTTCAAGACGAATAACCAAGGTCATGGACATATCTATATCATACTTTATGCTGATGATTCATGATCCCATATCTAAGAATTTGCATGCCGCCAAATTTTACCATATTTTGAAAAAAACCAAATAGGAAGTAGTATGAAGAGTATGGCTCGATCAACTTTTCTCTCAAGAAGGAGCAAAACATGACTGTTTTCCCTACTTAATTTTAGGGTGCTTCGTGCTAAATGTATGGACCTTGATGTAATTTTACCTTTTAAGGTCCTTGATGTAATGTACTCCCACCGTCTGTACGTGTAAAATTCAAACCGAAAAGGAAGTGGTAAAATCTAAACGTATTTAAGTTTATTATCCGTCGATGAGTATGACATTCTTGGATTTCAAGCCGAACAACCAAGGTCATGGCCATATCGACATCATACTTTATGTTGATGATGATCCCATGTCCAGGAATTGTCATGCTACCAAATCTGGCCATATATTTTGAAAACAAACAAAGAGAAAGTAGTATGAAGAGTATGACTCAATCAGATGCTCTCTTGAGGAGTCGGACTCAACTATTTCCCTTGCTTAATTTTAGGGTGCATCGTGCTAAATGTAAGGACCTCTATGTAATTTTCTCCATTTTTAGGTCCTTGATGTAAATTCTACACCCATCGTCCAGGATGTTGCCATATTTGGGAGTAAATGGGTGAATCATGGCATGGTAACAATGTTGCTACTCGTAGTTTCCAACCATTAGATAAATCTAGCACTAAAACATGACTATATACATTCTAATCTAGATAAATCGGAGAACATTATATGGATCAGAGGGAGTAGTATACATGCATTCAAAACAAATTATGTTTTCTCTACTTCAGTGTCACATCAGCATCCCCACACGCAAAACAAATTTGAGGACATTTCGAACTTTTTTCTTCGGCATGGTGTGATTTGCTATCCCTAGCTACCGACGGGAAAAAAATAGTAGTGCCACAAACTAGGGGCCAGCATTGCAGGCTAGAGCATTTAAGAAATATATCAAATTTTCTGTTATTATTCCTTTTTACATAAGCGTCTATGTTAACGTCCCGCGTTAGTTTTTCCCTAATATACCGGGTTGGAGGAGTCGATCTGAAAACCAGAGGAGAACCGCCCACCCCCTCATCTTTTTTGGCTGAGAAACCGCACACCCCTCATCGTCTTCCTCTGCCGATCCGAATGCTTGTGCACCATTGTAGCCCCTATCCACCCTTACAGAAAGGTAGAAACTACCAACCTATCTGGACTAATCTTCCACAATACTCTTCCCCAGAACAACATCTGGAGCGATGAAGCGTAAGATATCTGAGCGCTACAGCCAGGAATGGGATTTGGCAACCTCCACTATGGACTGCTAAGCAACATCACCAGTCGCGTCGATCTTTTGAGCATCGCTCGCCTGGCTGGCAGCAAGGTTGGCATGCATCGAGGGATTGCGGAAGATCCTAGTCTCCCGTTTGGTTTGCCCTGCCTACTTCACTCTGACCCATAGACATGGATACTAGACCATGACAAGTAGGTAAAAATCAGTTTTGCATGATTTTTGTAGGATTCGAATCTTAGATTCTTTCCTATGGATTGCATTTGGATCAAAGGATTCGTGGTACCCACATTCTTTTGAACTGCAACCCCCACCCCATCCTTAAATCCTATAGGAATTGGAACATCTATGAAATTCCTGTGTTTTCCTATGTTTTATAATCGCTTGTTTTTCACCGGCAAACCTATGAAATTCCTGTGTTCTCAATCATGCGATCCAAAGAGGCCCAAGACTTTTGCTTTAGTGTCCCCCCTCTCCTCCAAACATACTATATGAAAACACAAGAACGACCAGGATTGTTGATACCCATAATGGAAGGTGTTTTAGCCAATCAAGGCTGGCATTATATTTTAAGTTTCATGTGTTTTACAAACACAAGATTTCTGTAAAAAGTTGGATGTTTGGTTTACATGAATACAAAAACATAGGATTACTTTAAAACATGGTAAAATCAAAGTCAGACCTCACGGGAGAGTATATTTGTGTTGTTATCGTGTCTCTTGGGACCTTATTCTTGTTCTTTGTGTGCATAGGAATTTTAAAATGAGGTCCAAGTTGGATATGAATAATTGCATATGAGTTTTGGAGGATTCTAACCGATAGGATTTCAGAAGATATCAAATTCATATGGAGTGCCTTCTTAGTTCCTATGCCCTCCATTCCATAAGAATCTAAACATGAGCTCCAACCTCATTCTATTTATCCTTTGAGAAGTCCAATGTGCTCACACTATATTCCTTCAAAACTCCTATGTTTGTTTCCTATTCACCATACAAAGACACATGTTACAAAATTCCTGCATTTTTAATTCCTAATATGAATTTACTGTACCTACCATGTCAATCCTATGTTTTTCCTATTCCTACTTCTTTTAAACCATTGATTGAAAAAGGCCCCTAATCTTGTAAATCAATCATAGAAAAAATTCCTGCTTTTTTCCTCTGGTCCATTCCTCTGAACCAAATGGCTGAACAGTGCCAGCATAGGAAACTTAACTATTCCCACACTTTTTCTTTAATGTAAACAAGACCTTATCGTCTACATGCATTCTTTATTTATTCATCATGTTTCTGCATCTTTCATATAGTAGGTTTTCCGCAAAGCTAGCTAGCACTCCCCCCTTTGTCAAACACCTTACATGCCCCTAGATATGAAGAAAATATGTTGCAGGGCATTGACGCATTGCTGATGCCACTAGACAATCCAATATTACAAGCATTTGTACCAGTTGATGATGACATACCCGGAACATGGGATGATGATGGATTTGAAAACAAGGGTCGCTGGGTTGGTGCCAACAAAGAATGGATTGCGATTGCAAAGCACCCGGGGTGCTGGTACCTCCAAAACATCCACAGTATGGCACGTATCGAGCTGCCACGTGTGCAGCGGGTTGATATATATCCATCGGTAACCAATGTTTCCTCGGCCCCCATGCACTTACCGCTATAAGAACGCGAATATCGAGCTACTGAAGATACAAATAGCAAACCGTACAAATTTGACAACCAATGGCACTACAGCACGATGGTGGTGTTTGACAAATTCATTGCTACCATATATTTTCCTTGTGACAGGGACTGGATTATCCTTCGAAACGACTATCTTGCACTAGCAACGTAAGTCGATTCCATTGCCACGTGTCTAATCAGTGGTTCTATTGAGCGCATATACGTGGTGACAGAACCGCGAGGAGATGTTCTTGCCTGGGAACCAAACAAGTGGAGTGAGTCCCATTATTTAAAATTAAAATTTATTAATTACTTACAATTGCATTGTTCGTGATACTTTTGCTAACTGAAATGCACACACTGGTATACTTGCAGGCCCGTGTGTCATACAGGCTCCAGTAATTTAAGAGCCAGCAAACATCCAAGACGATGACGATGCCGAGGCTGAAGATATTGCATTACGCAGCTGGTACTTGGCAGAGCTTGGCTGGGACATCCTGTAGATTCACACCAGGGGTGCACGAACTAGCAGCCATGGTGATCCTATATCATACATGGGTAAAGAACTTCTCTCTTATCCCTTTCTCTGCGGCCACGTTTTCTAGAGGGCCCTTAATTTGGATGACCATGTAGCACCGGACTGGATCAAAAGGGATAATCTTGAAGGGAGGTTAGTGTTGGTGGGAATCAACCATCCATTCATCCTCGAGCCCCCTACAAAGCCTGAACATGGTGCTACCGATGTTGATGAAGCTCTGCCAGTGTTCAGAGGAGATTGTGTATTTGCTACACATGTGCACTGCGAACATCGCCCACAGCCAGTTCCAGATTGGAGCCGCATGCACGTCAATGGGGGCTGCCATAGGTTCATCACTGAACTACACTGGAGCGAAACATAGGGAGCAAATGTTCGAGGCGCCAATGTGGTTCGTGCCAACCCTGCCTTATTAGAACTATGTGAAGCTTGACCAAAATACAGAAAAGCTGATTATGACCACTTGCAACATCATTTCTGTAGCTAGTACTTGTGACCATGTAATGTACTTTCATACTGTATTGCAGTATTAGTACTTGCAACATCATTTCCACTATTACTTGTACTAGGCACCATGTACGTAATAATATACTTTTATAGTATGTGTTTGATGTTTCCCTATTCAAGCACTCAGGCTGCCGTGTCCAATTTTCTAGGCTATTAATTTTGGCATAACAATTAGTAGTACTATATTGGTGGCAAGGTTTTCTTTGTCCACAGCATTCGTCTGACCTTGCCGCATTTATTCCCTCACCAGCCCTAGCCCCAGCCCCAGCTCTCTCTCACACATCACTCCTTAATCACCATTGCACTTCCCTCCATTGACGACCACCATCGCCGCATATTACTTGTATTAGGCGGGTTGGGTACGGGCGGCAGGCCTTGCAACCTCATCTATAGAGTCGTCACATCCCTTAGACATCACGGTGGCAGTGCGGTACATACATAATCCCTGAAGCCCTTGATCTTGATGATGAGATGTGGTCAAGCTTTTATTAGCGCTTGGTTAACATTAGGTTGGTGTTGAGTATAGTTCCCATCTAGTGCATTTAACCCGTTTGTATACACATGCAAGCTAGTTCTCGGGCTAGATCTACGGTGAACTGTAATAATAAGTTAAAATTTTGTATTGATTGATCCACGGCTGATGATGATTCGGGAGGCCACTCGGTATGTTTTGCTTGATTGGTCTCAGGGGCGGAGGTCACTTTAATTTGGGAAAGTTAGGGCAGTTGCTGCCCTACCCTGATTTTTGGCAAAATTTCAAGTATATGTATGCATCTCTAGCATCGGTAGCAGATAGAGCTCATCATGTTCGTCTATTCCTGGGTGTTCGGTATCTATACTGCTTGATAATGAACTGCACTAATGTGATGCCTAGACCTTGGAAATAGTACTAATATAACCCGCATTCATGCTAGCTAGAGTTAAGACTTTAATTTGTGTACTTCGATCAAAAAAAATCTCCACTTTACTTTCTTAGCTGATCTTGTATTATACTCTATCAGCTAATACTGTACTATTTCACAATTATTAACAGCTGGTAGAGACGTTATCTGTCCACGGGATTTTTTTTGCAGTGTTCTCGCAAGAAGCTCAAGCTTGGAGAGACTCATCATCAAAGAAGACAAGAGAGCCATGTGCAGTCTGGATGGAGGGGCGAGCCAGGAACACCCACGTGGAGAACACGTATGACGAGTTCTACAAGATGATGTTGATATTGGGAGGGTTACACATGCATATCATACCCAACTCCTTTTTGCCAATGTTTGCCGGTGATTATACAGAGGCCATCAAGCTGAAGATATGCAAATCCTGCAGTTGGGGCATCGACCTGAAGAAGCAAGATCGCAAGGTAATCCTTGACGAAGGATGGCTTAAATGTAGAATACTTTCTAGTATTCAAGAAGCTTTCCACCACTTCCTTTAAGGTGATAGTATTTGATCATGATAACTGTGAGAAGGTGATCAAACGTGCAGGTTATCACCCATCATTTGATGGACAATTTACTATATCATAGGTATATTAATGTAGTGACTATTCGCTTCTAATTATAACTATTCTGTAAAGAGGTGCTTGAACACCTTTCGTTATCATGCATCGTGTTGGAACACCATGGTAGTTGATCGTGCTAGGCTCCAATGTGGAGGTATTTACTATACTATGTTTGTAGCAAAACTACAAAACAAACATCTAGTGTACTACTACTAGTATTATACTACCTCTGTTCCACAATATAATCCTTTTTAGCAAACTAAACAATCATCTTGTTAGTTCGGCTGCATACAAGAGTTGTGCCATGTTGGTGTACCTAACAATCAAGTGGGTAGGTATAGTACAACTCATGTATGCATCGGAACTAACGAGATGATTGTTCGTTGTACTCTATTGCTAGTAGTAGTACGTATTGTACTAGTACAAGTGTATTACTACTAGGTAGGAGTACTATTTTTTAGGAAAATAGAAGGGAAATAAACATCATCTGGTCAAACATGACAGTAGTAGTAACTCTAGTTGGCGTACACGGTAGCGTGCCGGCCTAGCTGTAATGGCCCAGGTTGTGACATGGTTAATTTAGTGCAAGGCAGCGTGCTAGCATAGCTATAAATGTGCCAGGCTTTTAGATGGTTAATTTTGTGCACTACAACATGACATCCAAGCTAATCGGCGTCCTGGATGCAGCTCTAGAGGCCTTGCAAAAAAACCTCATTCAAAGAGCCATTCCATCTTCCACATCTCGGTTGTTTTTATCCCCACTCACCAAAGCCGTCTAGCCCCGCATTTTGGATCGTCTCCAGTGCGTGTTTTGCACATTTTCCTTGCCATATCACCAGCTGCATCGGATCTTGCAGGCCACACCACCCCTCTCCAAAAGTCCCTCGACAGTCATACTCTGGTCCGACCTCTTCCCCCAATCCAACCCGATGTCGCAATCGACACATAACACACTGCACGGCGTTTGGAGCAAGGTCATCGATGACGTTTACAATGAAATTGCTATGCTTCTGGACAGTACCAGCGCTGCCCGGCCTGGCCGCATGCTCCAAGGAGCTATACCGCCAAGTCGCAGGTGGAAAAGGTAGCAGATACCCCAACGACCACTGCGGGACATTCATCCCCTAGAACGACGTCTACGACCACATAATTTGGTGCTTTCATGGCCAGCAAGTCTGTATGGAGCCTAGATGCGAGTTCATCACCTCGTCGATAGAACTAACACCTATGGTAGAGCTCATCCGCCACCTCAGAGTTGCACACTCGAGGACTGCGCCCATAATTCCCTATAGCCACAAACACTGGGAGTCGTCTAAGCCGATGCCCACAAGAGGCTCATGGAGAGAGGATATCATCATCATCGGAAAGAGGGCACCATGTTCGTCGCCCAAATTTATGGCCACACCACGGACATCGTCATATCCCCAGGTTCGTCAGTTCAGGGGCATGCGAATTGCCGCGGTACAAGGTGAAGCTTTGGTCGTTGTTTGCGTGGCATGAGCTCCGTGCGGTCGAAATGGTGGCGACATATGAGCTGGCGAGCAGGCCATCATCGGCCAAAGTCGCCCTAGAAGGGCCCAGGTCGTACTTGTCGTAGCCGCGGTGTTACCTGGAAGCTTCTGAATCGTTTGTCGGAATTCCTTGTGGATTAGGAGTATTGCATCGACAAGTTTCAAAAGTGAGATAAAACATCTAAATCTTCTTGGTGATGGTCCCAGTGTTAAGATATGTACTATCGTACTAATTAATTACTACTTTATGTTGGTGACATATTCAATTTGTATGGGGAGAGGTGGAACAAAATTGCGGCAATGTATACCTATTTCCAATGTACGCTACAGACATAGTGGGCCCACAGGTGACAGTGTGACAAGGTAAGCGACACAGGCAGGAAAGAAAGGGCTAACCGGCAAGCACTTGACACACTGTTGCGCTATGCCAAGTATTTTGTATGAAGGTCTTAACTTGCTACTGCTAATCTATTTTTTAGTAATATATATATATATTGGTACATGTTCAGATCGACCGATCGAGTGCTGAATATGGACTCTCTTTCCTTTTGAGTCATGGCCTTGCTACAGCTATTGAATTTCAATGTCTGCATTGCTGAATCTGTCTTTTCTTTTAGCCATTGTCTGTACTGCTGAATCGGCCACTTTGAAATACTGCTGAATCTGTCAAGTGCTGCTGAATATGAACTAGGAATCTATAGATATTTTTCTATCTTATTCTGTACTGCTCAATCTTCAAATGCTACTCAATATGTCAAGTGTTATGTCATTACTATTACTAAGGTATTTTCTAGAACTAATACCGATGTACTGGTACTTTTTTAGATCAAGTGAAGTAGATGGTTTTGCTTTCCTGTTTAAACTTAGCCTTGTCACAATCTAGATGAGGCTTGGGAATTTTGGGATGCATATATGTGGGTCACACTGGTATTGATGTGAAGAGGAGGTATGGACACATAATCATATTTGATCATCAGTTTTGCTTGCTCCAATGATCAAGTGTGTTTGGAGAAAAGGGAAAATTGATCGTGCAATAAGGTTTTTAGAGATGAAACATGAATGGGGTCTCCCAGTTCTACTATTGAGTTTTAGTGTCTGTATAGCTGAAACAGTCACTTTGGAATGTTGTAGAATCGGTCAAGTGATGCTGAATATGAACTAGGAATCTGTCGATATTTTCTCTCTCTTATTATGTACTACTGGATCTTTCAAATGCTACTAAATTTGTAAAAAAGTTATGTCACTGATGCTGGGCTGCTTGCACTAGAGCTTTTGCCTATGTGTCATCGGAACCATTGGATGTGTTTTGGATACCAAGTGAAGTCATTGGATACCAGTCCAGTTTTGGTGCATGCGGTTTGTGTCCCTTGTTCTTTGGATATTTTTACACGAATATCCGTCAAAAGAATTATCACCTTTTTCCTCTAGTAGTGAGGTGTGTGTCCCGAATCCGTCTGAGCCATAACACAATCCAAATCTAGCTCATTCGGCCCCTGTATAGCCCATAACAATTTAATTCGGCCTTGTAGGGGCTAGGGGACTTGCTGACGACAGCCCATGAAAATTTTATCAAGGAGCCCATGGAGTATAGCCCATTGAGTATAGTAGATGTAGAATAGCCCAAAATCTTTAATTCGGTGTTTTTGGAATTGCCCTTTAAAACAAAAAAATCCGCCTACCCATGTTTTTAAGAAACTACTCCATTATCTGGCATTTAATAAATTGAGATGCCAGGATCACTTCCCTTTTATTTTAATAAGAGAGATAACATTGACACATAAAATCTTTTTGAGAAGGCCAATATATAAGTTATAGGTACTATAAAGCTTTTAATGATAATGTTCATCTTACTTGTTTGTTGTTGTGGCAACGCACATGGTTTATATGTGTTTTGACGTCTTGAGTTCGATTATCTGTGCTTGACATAAAATTATCTTGGGTTTAGATTTTTCTTCTAGCAATATTGCTCTATAGAGAGGCTGACATGACGGACTCACTAGCCTGCAGCATCCCTCGAGTTTAATGGTTGGGTTTGAAAAAAAGTTAAATACTTGTATAGAGAGGCTGACATTAGGGACCCATCTGCCAGAACATACAACGCTGCATCTGGGACCCACAAGCTAGAACATACCAAAGAGGCTAACATGGGGGCCTCGGCAGCAAGACCATACACGGCTACCACATCGAGCAATGTTGCCAGGGTCAAAAC
The DNA here is from genome assembly GCA_910589775.1 of Avena eriantha. NCBI lineage: Eukaryota > Viridiplantae > Streptophyta > Magnoliopsida > Poales > Poaceae > Avena > Avena eriantha. Next base: position 197,633,339 of record OU342741.1, on the reverse strand, counting down.
AGCATACATGGCCGAAAAAAGTCCATTATACGCAAGTTTCATTTATAGAGAGACCAGCATGTGGGACTTAGTAGCGCAACCTTATACAGGTATTTCCTCGAGCGACGTTGCCAAGTTCGAAACAGGGAGGTGCGAGCGAGAAAAAAGTCCAACATGCACACATTTTTTCTAATGAGAGGATCACATGAGGGACCCAGCAGCCTAGAAAAACGGCTGAGGCATCGAGCAAAGATATCAAGATCGAAACACGGAGTTGCGACCGAGGGTAAAAACTCTATCATACACACGTTTCTTCTAATGAGTGGATGACATGTGGGGCCGAGTAGCATGATTAAACGGTAGGTGCAGTGAGCAACGCTATCAAGTTGGGAACACGGAGGCGCGACCGAAGGAAAAAATCTATTATACACATATTTCTTCTAATGAGATGATGACATGTGGGGTCCAGGAGTTTGACTAAACGGTAGATGCATCGAGCGGCGCTATCAAGTTTGGAATAGGGTAGCGCGAGCGAAGAATAAATTCCATCATACACATGATTCTTGTAATGTGAGGCTGACATGGGGGACTGATGACCCACAAGTATAGGGGTGTATCGCAGTATTTTCGAGGGAAGTGAAACCCAATTTATTGATTTGACACAAGGGGAGCCAAAGAATATTTATAAGCCTTAACAACTGAGTTGTCAATTCAGCTGCACCTAGAAACAATCTTGCTCACAACAGTTTATCAGTAGCAACACTTTTGTAGTAGGAATAGTAAAGTAATAGCAGAAGTAAAGTAAAGACAGTAATAACAATAGCAGTAAACAATAGGATTCGAGTGCGGTAGGCATAGGGATGGATGGACGGGCGTTGCATGGACTAGACAATTCACCTAGCAATCAGAACATAAGGCAATTGCAGATAAATAAGATAAAGCATCCAAGTACTAGATAATCCTAGGCGTGTGTTCCATATATAGTCATACGTGCTCGCAATGAGAACTTGCACAACATCTTTTGTCCTGCCAGCCCGTTTGCAGTGGGGCCTCAAGGGAACTACTGGCAATTAAGGTGCTCCTTTTAATAGAGCACCGGAGCAAAGCATTAACACTCTGCGAACACATGTGATCCTCACATCAAAGCCATTCCCTCCGGTTATCCCGATTTCTATCACTTCGGGGCCATTGGTTCTGGACAACAACGTGTGTATACAACTTGTAGATAAGACCAAAAACAATACTATCATAATGAATCAATAACACGTTCAGATCTGAAATCATGGCACTCGGGCTCTAGTGACAAGCATTAAGCACAACAAGTCGCAACAAAGTCATAAAGCACTAATAAAAGATACTAGGCACCATGCCCTAACAATCTGATGCCATTACATGAACAATCTCATCCAATCCCTACCATCCCCGTGGCCTACGGTGGGGGATTACTCACTCATAGATGGGGGAAACATGGATGGTCGATGGAGAAGCAATGGTGATGATGATAGCGATGATCTCCTCCAATTCCCCGTCCCGGCAGGGTGCCAGAACGGAGTTTCTGGTGCTATTTCATGGAATCTGGTGGTGGCGGTGGAGCGGAACTCCTTCTGAAAAACGTCGAACCCCCCGAAGTTTTTAGGTCAGAAGGCTCCTTATAGGCGAAGAGAGAGGCCGACGGGGTGCCTAGGGGCCCACACCACCCCCTGGCGTGGCCTGGCTTGGCCCGCGCCACCAGATGGTGTGGCCACCCCCTGGCTCTTCTCCATCTCGTAGTCTGGCTCCTGGAGTCTTCGGGTAAAATAGGATTTTTGGCATATTTTCCAAGATTTTTCCTAAAAGTTGATTTTCTGCACAAAAAGTAGACACCAAGGCAATTCTGCTGAAAACAGCGTCAATCCGTGTTAGTTGCATCCAAATCACACAAGTTTAGAGGAGAAACAATAGCAAAAGTGTTTGGGAAAGTAGATACGTTTTGGACGTATCAACTCCCCCCAAGCTTAGCTTATTGCTTGTCCTCAAGCAATTCAGTTGAAAACTGAGTGCGATAAAAGAACTTTCACGAACACATTTGCATCATATGATGTAAATATTCTCAGCAATGTGATCAACTACTTAGAAAATTCATACTAAAGAGTATGCAACTGAGTCTACTTACTAGTAATTGCAAGCTATGAAGAGATTCCAACTCAAAAAATAATAAGTAGCATGAAGCATAAACATAAGCAACATTACAATGCTCATAAAAAGGTATGATAGAGTGGTATCTCGCTTGCCTTTGATTATGAATATCGAGGCACCTCCGAAGTTCAAGTGATGACTAGAAGTAAAGATATCAAGGATACAAGCATCAAAGTCATAACACAAATAATCAAGTAATGGGACAAGCACAAAGAATGACAACTATGCTCTCAAGAAAATGCTCGGAGAATGTATGGAGACTCAACAAGAAAAGGTTTTAAATAATTTGAAAGGCTTCCAAATGCTGAAAGTATGGTACTCGTTAGCTTTGAGCTGTCATTGCCCCTATCATAAGAATCTTTAATGTGGTTAAGGTGAAAGTGACACAACTAATAGGATATGCTTGACAAGTTATAAATCGAAGTCTCATGCCCCTTACTTACGAAGACCGATCCTCATGCTACTCAACTTCAGTCACAAGTAAGCTCTTGTCATTGTAAGTATATATGTATCATAGAGAACCGCCAATGGGGTACCCCTTGCACATGACATGGGAGGTATCCCATAATCAAAATAACAAGGAAAGCAGACAATGAGCATCTCGGCGATCTTTTTATTTACTATGTGCATAGATTTTTATTGAGGATGCTTCATAGAATACTCATTATGGTTATGTTGCAAGTTTCCACCATGATTAGGCATGGCTTAGGCTAGCGGCCCAGGCGTTTCTCTAACATACATACAAACTCCATGATCTTACAAGTTCCACTTTTATTTCACACCGCCGGGATCCATAAGCAAAAGAACATGATATCAACTAGGTACTAAGTACCAATGAAGTGTTGAAAGCGGTCCCCATGATACATGGTTCTGCTAACTTCAACTCATATACGCAACAAAGAAGGATGCAATGGTTCAGGTTTATTAAGTGCAAGAAAATAAAGTGTGCCATCAAGTTCGTGAGAGCTTTACTAACTAACTTTCTCATAACAAGCAAACATTTTATTCGGAAGAAAACAAGGCATATTGAATATGCACGGAAGTAGCAAATGATGCTAATGGGTAGGTATGGTGGACACTTTGGAAATATTTGGTTCTGGGAGTCGGTAACTTGAGTAAAAACATACTCAGTAAAAGTGAAGGCTAGCAATAGTAAGGGAGCGACAAACGAGAGAGCAATAGCTGTCATTATCATGCTTGCAACAAAACAGGACTACTCATGGCATGAAAGTGATTCGAGATCCTCAAGGAAAAATAATTCATCAAGGCTTAACTGATTATCACAGTGATGTGCATGCGTGAGCATGTGCCAAGTCAATTCAAACGAAATATTCTGTGGGACCCCCTAGATTATTCATCCGAGAAATCCCCGTTATGCATACATCCACGTTCCCATGATCAGTGAGCTGTGGAACATAACCGACAGGTACCATTACAACATCCGAAACATAACGGAAGTACAAGACTCACATTACTGCCATAATGGCTACATCAACATTGGCAGCGGAACAACGCCAAGCGTAGAGCCCAATCGTGCCTCAACCTACAGGCAGCTGACTAGGAAGACGACCTAGCTCGCTGGACGTCACCTTAAACTCCTGAAAGTCTAGCCAAGTAAATAGCCAGGGACACAGCCGTGAGCACTTTGAATGTACTCGCAAAACCACTAGGATAAATGAACAAGGAAATGCAATTATGGTTGTGGCGAGATAGCTCTATCTTGGGTTCCTTTTTAAAAAGCCTAAACTAACTTTGAAGTTATGGCATCTCCATATCTTTGTTGAAAAAGAGTTTTGAAAACATGCTTCTGTTTTATAAATCTAGACATCTCCATGTCTTTGTTGAAAAAGTGTTTTGAAAACAATTTTTGTAGTAAAAACCGTTTTTAAACATCTTCGACCCCACGGGTCAAAACAAAGCCTTTGAACTCGGGTTCCCCCGGAACCTTCGTCCTCGAAGTACTTGTTTCCCAAACAAGCACAGCTTGGGTACTCCTAGCCAACACCTTTACAATTGTCCTTGACCGTGGACACGGCTATTCGAATAGGTTATACTCTGCAGAGTTTACACACTTTACCCAGAAGAATCAATACATCCGCCGGGATACAACCACGGCCCACTACCTCAGTAGATGGGGGCCCGAATAATCAAACCTACCTTTTCGCTTGTCTACACTAGCAAAGGCATGCTTTTCCTGTTGGGTTTTATCTCCCCAGCAACGTGTATATGGATCCCATCCATAGTCCTTCCTTCCGTAGACACGCATACCCAAGCCGTAACTTGGCGTATACCTAAAATTTGGTGAGTCCTCTTCCTTCCGTACTAAATCATACCATCCGCGGGAGACCCAATTGTTGCACCGGACTCCTCATTTCTTAGGCTCATTCTTGCCGAGGCAAGCGACAGGCTTCAGATCCTAGACCTAGGACACCGGCCCGGGATTCCAGGGATTTCTCCCTATAAGCATGGTAGAAGTTGCCTCGACTAAAGCGGACAAACTACGAGGTAAGCCCCAGCAACCTGGGGTAATGTGGTTGCGCGGATAAAAATTGTTCCAGTAAAGGCGTAGAACATCCCATCAATTTCCTCTTCTTCTCATCACCATTTCTTTTGTTAAAACCTCCACTAGGAATGATGCCTCTTCCCAGGGTTTTACAAAGACGTTTTTGGAAACATTTTTTTTGGGTGGGGTAAATCCCAAAACAGTTTATTTTCTCCAAACGGAGTTTCCAAGGAGGTAGGATGCTAATCATCATACTCTCGGTCTAAAGGGGATAAATGATGGGTTCATCGGGGTGGTGCCTCGAAGGACACGTAATCATAACTTGGGGGAGGCAAGTTACTACCGCAATATTTATAAAATAAGACATGCAGGTAAAGTATGCAATTTGTAAAGAGGATATAAAATAGGTAAAAGAGAATAGGACATATATAAGAGTTCGGGAATGGTGGCTTGCCTGTGATCAGCAATAAGTCCCTGGACTTCTTCAGATGACCAAGAAAGCCCAATAAAATAATAGTAAGAAATCCCTTTCTGCTTGTCGTCAGACACTCACACTATCGTCGTCATAGGATATACATGCAAACAGACAATACCACAATCAAAACAAGGAATAAAATCATCAAATCATACAGCAAACAAGCATGAGAAATACTACTGGACTTGGGAGGTTTTGGAGAAGTGGGATTCAAATGGTGGAATTTACCAGATTGCCACTGAGTGTTTTCTCTTGGAAGATAATTGACAAGACTAGATACAAAGAGCTTGGCTTAGGGATCTATGGTCAGTAGGTTACCAAAGGGCAAAAGTGATATCCACATATAGGCCTTGACAAGACAAAACCAACACAAGTAGTTTCACTTGATTATCACTTTTCTAGAATTAGTTATGCCTTTTAGAGTGGATTAAACTCTAGTTTAAGGAAATAATTCACCAGAAAGGTTCTGGAGCTCCAACAATTATTTCCTTGGATGGTTAGGTAGTACTTAATGTAATGAACCACCTAGATTTGTAATTGAGTCAAAAGAATTACCATAATGCCCTTAGGACATTCCCAAAGGCAGTTGGTTCCAAGGGAATGTGCTAGGTATTTAGAATAACTTTTTGTAGAAATTGGATTCACTCTTTTTGGAGTTGCCAAACTCCAGGAGTGATTTATTTAGTGAAAATACCCAACACAGGAGTATTTAAATCACTAAAATTCCACCAGAGCTCAATAAATTATGAGCTGCTGGGGTTTGGTGCATATTAATAATAGGAAGTACTGGGAATTGGGATCAGGTCAACACCACACTTGGTTAGACCTGGGGAATTTATCTAAGACAGAGGTTGCTAGTTTTTGTTGTTTTTACTAAAGGTAGAACACAGTTCACCTTGGGCTTAGACCTGGGCTGGAAAAGTGGTATTTCAAATACCTTCAAGTAGGTCTTTGGTCCATCTCAAATGGATGTGCAAAACTCTCTGAGGAAATTCATTAGGGTTCGAGATACATGCTAGCAGATTAATTACTAGCAAATATAGGAAATTATTTTGGTCATGGGGTTGCCTCTGCATGTTTGAGAAAACATCAGAGAACCACCAAATTTTTAGTTCTAGGCAAATGGATTTGATTTACTATTTTAATTAGATTTAAACCTAGCAGAAACATTTCTAGAATAATGGATCTGTAAAAAGAAAAAAAGGAGTTCCATGGGCTAGATCTGGGGAGCTACTGGGCCGGCTAGGGGGGGTTCCGCCCACGGCGCTTAGCGGGACGAGCGTGGAAGCCGGCAGTCGAACCTGCCAGGCGGGGCCTGGCAGTCAGCGAGAGGGGGAGGCCGAAGGGGTATCGGCGGATCTCAACCGTCCGCTTAAGTGACGATGGACGGCGCAGCGTCGTCGTCTATGCGGGGCTCGCCGGCGAGGAGACTAACCCTAGCAGAGGGTGGCGCGGAGCGGGGAGCTCACCTGAGGGCTTCAGGAGGGTCGTGGAGGGTGCAGGGCGATGCGGTCGACGACGGCGAGTAGATCGGTGGGCGGCACGACGGCGGAGGACCACTAGAAGCAGATCGGGCAACGGCGACCGAGAGCAACCTCGACGGAGCTCGACAGCAACGGCGGAGGAAAGGGTCCTAGGCAAGAATAAAAGCACCGTTATACGCAGGAGAGCCAGGGGATCTTGTGGGCTGACATGCACAGAGAATGGGGAAGGGAGGAGAGAGCCTTGCTCGATTTGCTTGAGGAGGCCGAAGCTCTCCTCTCTCCTTCCTTCGGATAACACAGAGCAGGGGAGGAGGTGGGGTGCTCAGGGGAGGCAAGTGGGAGTGAGAGGGGACAAATGAGGGCAGGGAGCTGGCTGGGGGAGGCTACTGGCCTTTATACCATGGAGAGGGAGGGTAATGTGGTAAATTACCAATGTGGGCATGGGGAGAGAGGTGCTAGCCAGGGATTGGTCCGTGGGGAGGTGGAGAGGGGTATTGGGGGTATTTTCTAGTGCTGGAGCTCAGAGGGAGTGGTGGCATCCGTGGTAATTAAAGGGGGACAATTCTTGCAAGATATTTCTTGTCTCTCTCTCTTACAACTAGTACAATGGCAAATGGGTAATTTGTTGGGGTAGAACTACAGTGGTGGTCAACCAAGGATGTGTCCTGGTGTTGAGCATAAGCACTGATCAAGGTTTGATGGAAAAAAGGAAGTGCTTAGAGGGGTAATTTGCTCAATTGACAAATTTGAGCAAAATGGAGGGTTGTGAAAGAAGTCCAAATTCTTGTATTGGACCAGAGGAGTACATGGTACTGGCTGTTAGATAAGGTAAAGGTAGACTCCTAGGATTTATTTGGAATTTTAGGTGGAGTTTTAGTCCACTTAAATCCGTTTACTCCAAAAGGACAGAAGTGATTTCTAGAAGGTCATTTGATAAATTTCCACTGGACAAGGAGGGATTTTGATGTGGAAGGGTCCCAAATGTGAATACACACTTAGGGGAATTTCCCAAGATTTATTGAGGATTAAAAGTGATTAAAACAATTATTATTCCAATTCATCCATTTAAGAAAATTGGCAAAAGGAAATAATAAAGCTTCTCAAAAATATTTATTTTTGAGATGGAAAGATAGGATATGATTTGTGGGGCTCATATGAGTTAAAAGATTGGGAAGTGGTTTGGTAAAAACCAAACTTTCCTTTATGGAGGGAGTTTTGGAGATTTTGACTATTTAGGGAATTAAATAGCTTTGGGGCCTCAATAATTATGGATAATTATTGATAAATATTGGGGATCAAAGTAGATGAGGTACAAAAGGTGTAGCAAGCAGTTGCAACCTTGTGGAATGAAATTCCAACTAGAAAAGGATGGAAAGCAAGGAGTTGATGATCTAGGGTGCTGTTATTTTTATACCACCAAAACATGCTTGCATCTTGGAGGTTGGAGCTCACCTTGGTGCAAGGACTAGATGGATGATTAGACCAAGTCATATAGATGATCATGGCAGAAAGAGTTTGAATTAACTGCATTTGAGGTGATCTAGAAGAGATGGCAAACTTTCTTGAAAATAAGGCTGACATGCAGAAAGTGTCATGATGCCTTCTAAACCATGTGGGTTTAATAAGCTCAGAGGTCCACTTGGGACAAGTGAAGTAGGTTTAGATATACCTCAAAGAGTAGAACACAACCAAGCCTATAGTTGGTACATAGGGGTTTGGATGGTGGTGTGAGCTTCTAGCAAAGTAGGTATGATGACTAGTTTTGCAGGAAATGTTATTTTCTTGTCTGCAAAACCATCATGGATCAGTGGGTTGGAGGAGGATCTAACCAGTGGCTAGTGTGGGCCTTGGTAGTCTTTAGTATGGTTAACCAGCTGGTTCAAGTGCATTTCCAAAAATTCACATGGTTTGAGAGAAGGAGGTATTCAAAAAGGTGATGTTGAAACTATTTCCAGACTTGGCCAAATTTGGCAGTTTTGAGGAATTTGACTAGAGTATGAGAGGGAAAATTCTTGGAGGAGTTGCAAGGTATTAGAGCTTTAACCAGTGGTTGATAGGGAAGTGTAAAGTGAGTATAGGAGATCCATGCTGCATATAGGTCTTAAGGACTTGAGAACATCTAGAAATGAAGTCCTCAGAATGGATCTGATTAAAGGTTTTAGATGATCACCTAGTGGCTAGGGATTATAACAAGGTTTGCTTTCTAGTTTATGGATTCATGATTGGGAAACAACTTGATCCTAGTGATGAGCTCCTAGGGTGGCTCATACTACTTCCTAAGCAACCAAGTCAAACAGCAGATCAAGGCAACTCATCAGACAGCAGATCAAGGCACCTCATCTTATACACAAATCAACTATTACTAGGGGTCACCCTCAAGCTTAGCTTGGAGGTAAGGTTGGGGCATTTGGAAGAGGTTGAGTTTTGAATAAGATGAGGGTTCTTTGTACCTATACCAAGAGTATAATTTAAATGCTTTGAGCAAGAGTTTTGGGAAAGCTAGAGGTAAGATTAGTTAAGTGTTCTATCTTGAAAACATAAGGAGATTATAGTATATATCTCTCCATAGTTTTGTAAATAGAAGCTACTAAAAATGGTTTTGGTTACATAGGCATCTTGGCTCCTGTTTTGAAATGCCAGAACGTTTGAGAATATGTAAAGTAAGCCAAGATAGTTTTGGTAAATAGCTTTTGTCAACTGAGGTTGAGGTAAGGAGTATCCTAAGATACACATATTAAGAACTAGTGCAACAAACAACAAGCAACATTGCACTAAAGCACAAGAAAAAGTTTTTGTTCCCCCTGATTTTTGCATTCTAGACAATAAATCAGGGTTGCTGAAATTGGGATGTTACACATTCAGAGGAGGATACCACGGTGTCATACCAATTTATGAATAGAGCAATGCAAGCAAACATTCATAAGACATGCTACAAACTATTAGTGAGTTGGGGCTAATCATAAGAAAGTAAAAACTACTAAGCATCCAAAGATAACATACACCCTACATGAACGGAGTAAGCATGCCCAAAGTGATGAGTATATGTACAAAAATGAAAACAAATAGAGTTCGTTACCAGCCTCTTACCATGCCTCAAGTTGTCATTAATCCTCATTATTGCTCTTCACTTGTGTGACTTGAATAATAATATGAAACCAATATTCCACTGAGGACTGCTGAACCCTGTAGCGAACTCATAAAACCAAAGAAGAACAACACATATTTTTGGTGTCTTCGATTTTTAAAACAAGAACCAAAGAGGAAAAACAAGCAAAGCAAAAATCTTTTTGGGTTTTTCAAATAGTTCGAACAAAGCAAAAAGGAAAAAACAAACCAAGGCAAAAAGAAGAAGCAAACCAAAGAGAAACAACAGAAATATTTTTGGTCTTTTTGTGTTTTAGAAAGCAAAAGCAAAAAGGAGAACGAAAACTAAAAAGAGAATGAAAACATGAATATACAAAGTACCAACACAACATGATATGGAGATGAGTGTGGTGTCGGCGTACCTCCCTCCAAGCTTAGGCTTTTGGCGTAAGTGGGTATCAATCCCAAGCCGGCCAGGATGAAGTGTCACCGTGGTATGACAAGGAAGTACCCTCGTCCTGGTGCGAGCTCGAGTATGTCCCTCCATAATGTGCAGAGTAATCATAGGAGGTCACATCCTCCTGGTGCTGCTCATGGAAACCCAGCAATTGGAGCTTCTCGTCCACCTCCTCCTTGGAGCGCGACCATGGTCTCTTGTGAACACTAAACAAAGAAGGCTGTGGCAAAAGGATCTCCCTTTCATCCCCGTCAGTGAAAAGCATCCTATATACTAGACTGTCCAAATCATAAGTAGCAGTGACAAAGTGATGAGTTTTCATAGCAACAAGGTCAAGCCTTTGTGGTGCCAGTATAGCATGATTGGGATCCACTAAAAGACCCAATGCATTGACTATACGCGAGGCAATGATGCCCCATAGATAGGCCCCCCAGCAGCTAGGTGGCGAGCAATAAGAGAGCCAAGATTGTACCGAGTATCATTGTTAAGCGCAGCAGCAAGGAATGCTAAATGATAATTGGAGATATTACTTGTGTTCTCCCTACCAAGCACGCTAGTAGCAAGATAATATGCAAAGTATCTAAGAGCGGGGAGTTGGATATTTCTTATCTTTCCGCGCTGTGCCACGCGGTCATCATCATTGGTCACCCCTCAGTAGAGCTCCAACAAATCAGTGGGTCGCCCTTGAATTTTATTAACGGTCCCTGTCATGCGTACACCTACAATACTGCAAAATCTCTCCAAAGCATGGTGAAGGGCAGATTATAGATTTTAAAAGAGACAGTCGACTGATAGGGCGTGTTAGTAAACGTGAAACTCTCAACAAAAGTTTTGGTGAGCATAGCGTACTGCATACTCTCATCTTGCATATATGAGGTCAAACAAACCCTCTCAATCAGTAGCAAGAAATCATCAAGAATACCTGCAGCTTGTAAGAAAGTAAAACAAGGAAAAGAGGATGGGTGAGCATCCCCATCATCCCTTTCACTACCAATACGAGTTGCAATGAGATCTTCGTTGTATGATGGCCTAGCCTGAGAGGCTGATCCTGAGGGCCTCGACCTCCTAGGTGCATCACTCTCAAATATCTCTCCAAAAGTATGGTTGTTCGTGCTTGGTATTCTAAAACTTAAACACCTATTAAACAAGTGATTGCAGAGTAAATATAATGAAGGATTCTACTCATAGGGACTTCTAAGAGGCCTAAACATGCATAAAAACTATATCCCTAAGCATCAAACAACCTTACAAGCTATCATAACGAGTCACCTACAGCAGCAAAATACTCAATAAATAATCCACTAAACACAAATCTACTTGGACAAGGGGAGGAGCCACATACCAGGGAACAAATGCTCCAAATTTTAGCAAGAAAGATGGGCTGAGCAAGGAGATCGAAAAAATCGAGAGCAAGCATAGCAAGAACGCGATTTTGAGCAATGAACTGGAGCTTACTCAGGAGAGAGAAGAAAGTGGCAGGTGAGAGAGTTAGTGGGGGGCTAGGGGTGGCCCACACCAAGGCATGGCGCCACCCAGGGCTGGCCGCGCCACCAGGTGGTGTGCCTACTTGGTGGGCCCCCTGGTACCTCCCAGGTACTCCTCTGCCCCTTTTTCACACAAAAATTTAATATGAATTTTCTGGAATTTTTCGAGACACTTTATTTTTGGGCATTTTTCAGAAATAGGAGAATGATTTTTCTGACAGATAGATTTTTTTGGAAACAAGATGCAAGGACAAAACAAGGCTAGAACTACAGAAGTTCTAAGACACTCTACCATGCAAGCAACTAACAAAAAGAAAACTAAACGAAAGCAAAAACTAAAATGCAAAGGATATAAATAAATGGAGATAATCATAATGAAAAAATTGTTTTGTTCAATGAAATCCTTTTGTTAACAAGGTTGATCAAGTCTTGCTACCAAAACAATTCCATATGAAACAAAACTTTGTATTCCACTAATGATTATGTTACCTCAACCTTGACAGCAATGGTCCCAATCATAATAGTTTCAATTTTTTCTCTTGGTATGGGACAATATATTTCTCCAACTTGAATGCCTTCAACATGTTCAATTGAATTCAAACCATAAGTCCTTTCAATCTTCTTGGGGAAATAGACAGTATGTTCCTTTTCATTAACATTGAAAGTAACCTTTCCTTGATTACAATTAATAACAGCTCCTGTAGTATTAAGAAAAGGTCTCCCAAGAATAATAGACATATTATTATCTTCAGGCATTTCAAGCACAACAAAATCAGTTAATATCAAGCAATTATGAGCCACTTGAATAGGTACATCCTCACATATACCCACAGGAATAGTGGTAGATTTATCAGCCATTTGCAAATATATATCAGTTGGTATTAATTTTTCTAGTTGAAGCCTCTTATAGAGATAGAAAGGCATAACACTAACTCCAGCTCCCAAATCACACAAAGCAGTTCTAACATAACTATTCTTAATAGAGCAAGGGATAGTCGGAATCCCTGAGTCTCTATGTTTCTTAGGAACCTTACCATTGAAGGAATAATTAGCAAGCAAAGTAGAAATTTCTTTATTAGGGATCTTCCTTTTATTCAAGACAATATCCTTCATATACTTTGAGTAAGGAGGCAATTTAATAGCATAAGTCAAAGGAATTTGCAAGAATAAAGGCTTCATCCACTCACAAAACTTATTATAGTGTTCATCCTCCTTTGACTTGTGTTTCTTATCAGGAAAAGGCATAGGTTTTTGGACCCAAGGTTCTCTTTCACTACCATGTTTCTTAGCAATAAAATCTTCTTTGGTGTATTTAGTATTCTTTTCAGGTTCTTCTTCAACTTTTTCTTCATTAGGAGCTTCATGTTCTTCATTACCACTTTCAATTTCAGCATCAGAGATAGATATACTATTAGGATCTATAGCAGGTTCAGAGGGTTCTACAAAACTTGTATGCTTCTTTTTCCTTTTCTTACGAGTAGAACCACTATTTTCATCTTGTTGAGAATCTTGCTCAATTCTTTTGGGATGCCCCTCAGGATATAGAGGATCCTGGGTAGCAGCACCACTTCTAGTTCTAATTTCATAAGCATATTTTTCTTTAGCAGCATTAACTAGCAAGTCATCTTGCACTTTAACGAGTTGATCTATTTGAGTTTGAACCATTTGAAAGTGTTTAAAAATAATTTTAACATCATTAGAGGTTCTTTCCACAATATCTTTCAACTCAACAATAGCTCTAGTGTTTTCCAGTAGATGATTTTGCACCCTTTTATTAAAATTATCTTTCTTAACAATAAAGATATCGAATTCTTCTAAGCATTAATCAGGAGGTTTAGAGTAAGGGATATTACCTTCATCAAAGTGTTGGAGAGAGTGTACCTCAATAGTGGGTGAGTAGGGAATAGGCTTACATAATTCTTCTATAGGAGGTAAATTCTTGACATCTGCAGCTTTAATTCCTTTCTCCTTAAGACATTTCTTAGCTTGCTTCATCACTTCATCATTTAATTCAATAACTCCCCTCTTCTTTGATGTTGGAATAGGCACTGGAAGAGATGGTTCTGGTACAATTACTTCAAGTATAGCTTGTTTAGGAGGAGTCCAGTCTTCATAATTCTTGCTTATTTTAGCCATTAATTCCTCAGCTTCTTAGGAGTCCTATTCCTGAAAACACAATCAGCACAACTATCTGGGTATGTCCTAGATTCTTCGGTTAGTCCATTATAAAATATATCAAGAAGCTCATTCTTAGGTAGTGGACTTCCAGCCTATGCATGAATCAAAGCACAAAACCTTGCCCAAGATTCAGGCAATACCTCTTTTTCTCCCTGTTTAAAATCAAAAAGTTTCTGCAAAATAGCATGTCTAGCACTAGGAGGAAAATATTTCTACAGGAAAGTATTAATCAAGCACTCTGGGCTATCAATAGATCTAGGAGGTAAATTACTAAACCAAGTTTTAGCTTCTCCTTTCAGTGAAAAGGGGAAGATCTTGGCAACAAAGTAAGTATGCATCTTAATATCATCAGAAAACAAACCACTCATGGTAGAAAGTTCATTCATATGTGCTACTGCACTTTCATTCTTAGTCCCACAAAAAGGTTCTTTCTCAGCAATAGCTATGTAAGATAGATCGAGAGAGAAATCATAATCTTCATCTATAATGTTTATGGGAGAAGCAGCAAACTTAGCAACAAGAGACAATTTGGGTCTAATAGTATGCCTCTCAAGGAGACTCTTAGCAGCGCTCCTATCATGGGTGTTCTTACATTCTTTAATAAATTCATCGGTCATCTCAACATAACCATCTTCAATATCATAACTTTCACTAGACTCAGGTGAACTAACAGGTGTGGTAGTGTCTTCATTAGGAGTTTCAGTATTTCCAGCTATAGTTCTAGCAATCGTAGCATCTAGGAAAGGACCTAATGAACCACTCTTATCAAGCATAGTCGAAGCAGCATCATAAGTTTCAGATTCAGCAGTAGTAGTAGTGTGTGTAGCATGTGTATGTGGTGGTGTAACGAGCTTACTTATAACAGATGGTGAATCAAGAGCAGCAGAGGTGTTTAGAACCGTACCTCTTCTTGTAGTGGATGGTAAAATAGGAACCTTGCCATCAAGAGACTTACCCATGATGAATGGATAGCAGCGAACAATAGAGAATCCAAGTGAACTTAATAAATAGAGCTATGCTCCTCGGCAACGATGCCAGAAAATAGTCTTGATGACCCACAAGTATAGGGGGTGTATTGCAGTATTTTCGAGGGAAGTGAAACCCAATTTATTGATTCGACACAAGGGGAGCCAAAGAATATTTATAAGCCTTAACAACTAAGTTGTCAATTGAGCTGCACCTGGAAACAATCTTTCTCACAACAGTTTATCAGTAGCAACAATTTTGTAGTAGGAATAGTAAAGTAATAGCAGCAATAAAGTAAAGACAATAGTAACAATAGAAGTAAACAATAGGATTCGAGTGCGGTAGGCATAGGGATGGATGGACGGGCGTTGCATGGACAAGAGAATTCACATAGCAATCAGAACATAGGGCAATTGCAGATAAATAAGATAAAGCATCCAAGTACTAGATAATCCTAGGCATGTGTTCCATATATAGTCATACGTGCTCGCAATGAGAACTTGCACAACATCTTTTGTCCTGCCAGCCCGTTTGCAGCGGGGCCTCAAGGGAACTACTGGCAATTAAGGTGATCCTTTTAATAGAGCACCAGAGCAAAGAATTAACACTCGGTGAACACATGTGATCCTCACATCAAAGCCATTCCCTCCGGCTATCCCGATTTCTGTCACTTCGGGGCCATTGGTTTCGGACAACAACGTGTGTATACAACTTGTAGATAAGACCAAAAACAATACTATCATAATGAATCAATAACACGTTCAGATCTAAAATCATGGCACTCGGGCCCTAGTGACACGCATTAAGCACAACAAGTCGCAACAAAGTCAGAAAGAACTAATAAAAGATACTAGGCACCATGCCCTAACAATCTGATGCCATTACATGAACAATCTCATCCAATCCCTACCATCCCCATGGCCTACAGCGGGGGATTACTCACTCATAGATGGGGGAAACATGGATGGTCGATGGAGAAGCGATGGTGATGATGATGGCGATGATCTCCTCCAATTCCCCATCCCGGCAGGGTGCCAGAACGAAGTTTCTGGTGCTATTTCGTGGAATCTAGTGGTGGCGGTGGAGCGGAACTCCTTCTGGAAAAACGTCAAACCCCCCGAAGTTTTTAGGTCAGAAGGCTCCTTATAGGCGAAGAGAGAGGCCGAGGGGGTTCCTAGGGGGCCCACACCACCCCCGGCACGGCATGGCTTGGCCCGCACCACCAGGTGGTGTGGCCACCCCCTGGCTCTTCTCCGTCTCGTATTCTGGCTCTTGGAGTCTTCAGGTGAAATAGGATTTTTGGCATATTTTCCGGGATTTTTCCTAAAAGTTGATTTTCTTCACAAAAGTAGACACCAAGGCAATTCTACTGAAAACAGCGGCAGTCCGCGTTAGTTGCATCCAAATCACACAAGTTTAGAGGAGAAACAATAGCAAAAGTGTTCGGGAAAGTAGATAAGTTTTGGACGTATTAGGGACCCAACAGCATGACTAAGCGGTAGAGATCGAGCAACATTATTGACTTGAAATCAGGGAGGCAATAGCCAAGGAAAAAATTCCATCATGCACATGTCTCTTCTAATGATAGGATGGCAAGTGGGATCCAACAGCGTGATTAAATGGCAGATGCATCGAGCAATGCTATCAAGTTTAGAATAGGGTAGCGCAGGCGAAGGAAAAAATTTCCATCACACACATGATCCTTCTAATGAGACGTTGACATGTGGGACCTAGCAGCCTGTCAACACCCGGATTTTTAATCCCAGATGCCTATTATGCCATATATCGCAATCCCAGGATTACCATTTTTGCGAGACATAACAGATTGGATATCACAGTACATCATCCATTGCAAACCATAATAAGGTCTTACAGGAATAAAGGATCTCATGATCCAGTCTTAATACAACAAGCAGCGGAATAAAATAATAAGTGTAAAGGTGGGGTCCATCTTCAGGGTCACAGGCAATGCTGATGATGGAAGATAGTCCTAGTTATCATAGCTGTCCTGCTGTCCTTCATCTTGGTAGTTTCCTTCATAGTCTGGCCAAAGGAATAGCCAGGGAGAAAAGCCATGAGTACTCTTTAAGTACTCGCAAACCCTCACTAACAAGTAAGGTAGTTCTAGTAGGATTGCTAACTCTAAGTTTATTTGTAAAGTTAAGTTTGAAACCTAAGCTGAGTTCAGAAACAAAGAAAGATAAAATAAAGTTTGAAATCACCTAAGTGGGAACTTAATTGGCATAGTCACAACTCTGTTGTGGTCAAGTCATGTCATAATTCATTTCATAAGTTGTTTTGAAAACATCTGACAACAGAACAGTATGGCCACTCCAACTGTCCATAACCGCGGACGCGGCTATTCGAATAGTTTGACACTCTGTAGAGGTGGTACACTTTCCCCAAAAGATTTGATACATCTATCAGGGATAACCCTGAATCATCATACGTATGCAGATAATCAAACATAACCTTTTAATTACACACCCTAGTATAAGCACCTCTCCTATGAGTATGGCCTCCCAACCATGACCATCTGTCATCTTGGGCACTTCATAGGTGGACAACATTGAGAGGTAGCCTCAGCTCAAACCTCTCCCGCGAGGGAACTAATACTAATGCATATAAACTTCCGGCTAAGCCTTACCCAATTCAGATATTGTGGTTGTACGGTAAAATTGAAATGGTATCGCATCCGAACCCAACCATCAGTTTTGTAAAAGGGCTAAGGCTCATGCCTCAACATTTTCATCATCAGAAACCATTTGTGTTTCTCAACACATGTCAAAACATCTCAATATAATGACTCATCATTCCAAGGTTTTCACAAGTCATTTTCACCAAGTACTCCCATCTAAAGTGTCTTAAGTTTGATTTAGCTCTAAACTACTAAGTTAAGTGTGTTCACTAAGGTGGGATGCTAATGTCAATCTCATGCCATAGAATTACATCTAAGTTTATCTAGATAGGTCAAGTTTTATATTTTTTATTCTACCTTTAAACAAGTAAAGGACTTTAATAAAGTAAAGAAAGTAAAGCTTGGAAATAAAACTTGGGGTAGGTAATAGTCAAAGTGGTATAACCAAAGCATGCACAATGCATCTTTCTTAGGTTATCTAGCTTAATTCTAGCTTGCTAACAATATCTTGCCTTGTTTAGTGCAGTGGTTGAAGTTTTCTTCCTCCTCCTCTTGGTAGAACTGCTCCTCCTCGAAAGCTTGGTCGGTTCTATCGTCTATAAATACATACGAGATACAAAATCACCAAACAAAGCTTAACTAGTCTACTTAGAACAA
Source organism: Avena eriantha (assembly GCA_910589775.1). Taxonomy (NCBI): domain Eukaryota; kingdom Viridiplantae; phylum Streptophyta; class Magnoliopsida; order Poales; family Poaceae; genus Avena; species Avena eriantha. The sequence goes on along the minus strand of OU342741.1, from coordinate 197,615,259 downwards.
TAAGGCATACATTTGATGATATATTATCATCACAAGCATCACAAGGTTTAATTAACTAGTTTCATTCCTTTTATTTGAGAAAAGTAATTTCTACTCATTGAAATTAACTAAGATTTAATATTCTCCAATTAAAATATGGGATCATGTGGACACATGTCATCACCACATATTCTAACATATGGGAATGTGATTTAAATGTTGGATCACATTTTAATAAGTTTAAATTGAATAATTAATGATTTAAAGTGACTAGAAATTCCTATATAGCATTATTTTGGTACTAGTCCAAAGTCACTGCATGCAAACCTTAATATTATTACATATTCAGAGAGGTATGGTTAAATGTGATATTTGAGAGTTGGAATTAACTCAAAAGCTATTATGGTTGATTTTAGAAAAATGTTTGAATGTGCAAATGCTTCTGTCTTGTTATTTTTACTAGGAGAGATCTCTAACTCTAAATGATTTAAATCGAACGAGCTTGGCTAGAGATTTTTATTACCTTTACAACAAAATTGGAATCACTCCATTTGGATTTGTAAAACTCTTTGAATTGATTTTTGAACTAAGGGACATAATAGAAAAACCTAATTTGAATTAACTGGGTCAACGCGGGAAACTAAATGGGCTGGCCCAGTAACGCTCAGCGGCGTAGAGGGCGACTGACCAGGGGGTCCATCTGTCAGTGGCACATAAAACCTGAAGCGGTACGGGACGATCTGGGGCACACGATTAGAACATAGATCGACGGTCCACGGTCGTTGTCGACGACGGACTTGTCGCCGGCGAGACCAAACCCTAAACAGCCAGTGGTGGTCTACTTGGAACGTACCAGGGCTCCAGCTAGTGCAGCGAGGCTAGCGAACGAACTAGACGGCGATGGCGAGCTCAGGCGAAGTCGCGGCAGGGGCTGAGGTGGACGAAATCGACTGCAACTTCTCCTCCTCTATAGCGGCTGCCTCCAGCGCAATTCTAGCGATGTGCTGCTCGAGCGGCTCCGGTGAGAGAGGGGAAACGATCAGTGGAGAGAGGCGAGTGGAATGGTGTGAAGAAATGGTGCAGGGGAGGCCTCCTTATATAGGCTCGATGGTGAGGCAGAGAGGCATGGGCGTGGCTCATCGGTGACGGCGAAACAGGGGGCTTTTAGCGTGGGCGAGGTAGGCGGATGGTGGGCGGTGTGTTGGCCGTCAGCTACGGTGCAATGGCGCGGCTAGGGGCGGTGGCATGTGGTCGGGGGCTTCACGCGCTCTGGGAGACAGAGGCGGTGCTTGACGGTGATCATGGCGACTGTGTGTCACGGGGCTGTGCACGGCCATGTCTGGCGGGTTGCTGGGTTCAAGGCGGAGCTGCATGCATGATTTGGTGTCGGGGCTTGGTCTGTGGCGTGCTGGCGGCGATCGCGCTCTGGCGTGCGCTGCGCACGGCTTAGAGGGAAAGGGCGGCGAGGCTGTGGGGTGGTCCAGTGGCTGGCGTTGATCGAGGGGTGGACAGGGAGTGGCGGTAGGATTGGGCAGAGCTAGTGGGCACGCTGGTTTGGCGCGCCGCGGTCTGCTGCGAGCTGTCCACGTTCGGCCTGCAGCGACCAAAAATGGGCAGCGTGCTACTGTTGCCCTAGTCCAATGGGTAGGTTGGTTAGGGGTTGGTTAGAGCTGGGGGAGACCAGGGGACCAAAATTTGCCTAAATACTCGACAATGCATTGATCATCAAATAGTAATAGTTAGGCAGAATTTTTGTGCATGCCACCTGTTCGACACAATTGCCACATGAAGAAAAGATTTGAATTTTTCAGAGATTTTTGGTGGGGTGATGTAAATTATGCTTGAGCATCTAGGTTTTCTTGGGATTTTGAAATGGAGTTCATTTGAGTGGTTTTTGAAACGGAGTTCATTTGAGTGGTTTTTTAACTAGATTAAATTTTCAAATGTCATTTAAAATTAGAGTTTGAATGTTTTTGGAAGATCACAAAGTGGGCCTTGGCACCTCATTACTTGTACTAGCAAGGGGTGCAAAGATCCACAATTATCTCTGTTGGCATATGAGTCCTAGGAACACCCAAAGTGTCCTAGTTAGCTAAATTGGCACAAATGACCACTTCCTTATTTTATTCTTTTTGATTTCTTTTTCTTTGGGCTTTGTTTGGGAATGATCTAGATGATGTGTAATTCACCTTAGAATCATTTTACAACCAATGGATCACTCAAACATGGCAATTCAAAACAACTCCTAATTTAAATGCACACACATATGAATGCTTAATTATTTTAAATGGAAAAGTTTTTGTTAACCCCAAATTGGGTAGATTGGATCTTGATTAACTTTGGATTAAGTTTTGGGATGTTACAAACCTTCCCCCTTAAACAAAATCTCGTCCCGAGATTTACGAAAGAAAACTTGGAACAAAAGAGATCTGGAAACTCTGAACTAATGTAATCTTCCCGCTCCTAGGTGGTTTCTTCTTCAGAATGGTCGCTCCATTGAATCTTGAGAAATTTGATACTCCGGGTCCTGGTGGTTCTGTAAGCTTCTTCCAAGATACGGATGGGCACTTCACGATACGTCAGATCCTTGTTGATATCAACAGCTCGGTGATCGATGTTCTTGAAAACTTCGGTCTTCTCCGGCACTTCTAGGCATTTGCGAAGTAACGAGATATGGAACACATTGTGGATGGCTGACATCTCTTCTGGCAGTTCCAGTTGATACAATACTCCTCCTTGGCGGTTCATAATCTTGAAGGGTCTGATATATCTGGGGGCTAACTTTCCTTTCAGACTAAAACGTTGGGTTCCCTTCAATGGCGAAACCTTGAGATACACAAAATCTCTGACATTGAAAGTTAGGTCTCTCCTTCTCTTGTCAGCATAACTCTTCTGTCTGGATTGGGTGGTCTTCAGGTTCTCACGGACTTTGTGAACTTTCTCTTAAACTTCTTGGAGAATGTCGGGTCCAAAAATCTGACTCTCTCCTACTTGCGACCAACTCAAAGGGGTACGACACTTTCTTCCGTATAGGAACTCAAATGGGGCCATTTGCAAACTGGCTTGGTAACTATTGTTGTATGAAAATTCTGCGAAAGGCAGACAGTCTTCCCATTTTGAATCATACTCAAAAACACAAGCTCTCAACATATCCTCCAAGATTTGGTTGACTCTTTCAGTCTGTCCATCAGTTTGTGGGTGATAAGTTGTGCTGAAGTTCAATTTGGTTCCTAATCCTTCTTGGACTTTCTGCCAAAATCTCGAGGTAAATTGGGTTCCTCGTTCCGATACTATGGTCTTGGGGGTTCCATGCAGACTAACAATTCTAGCAATGTACAACTCTGCTAGCTTCGAACTCTGGTGGGTTGTCTTGACAGGTATAAAGTGAGCTACCTTAGATAGTCTATCAACGATGACCCAGATTGAGTCATTTCCCCCACTAGAAGTAGGCAATCTGGTGATAAAGTCCATTCTGATGGAATCCCATTTCCATTCTGGAATCTACAATGATTGCAACAGTCCTGCGGGTCTCTGATGTTCCGCTTTGACTCTCTGACAGATATCACACTTGGCTATGTAGCTTCCGATTTCTCTGTTCATCTTGTGCCACCAAAATTGCTCTTTCAAATCCTGATACATCTTCGTTCCTCCGAGGCTGATAGAATAAAGAGTATCATGAAGTTCTTGCATGATAACTTCCTTCAGTTCTGAATCTGCTGGCACACAGATACCGCCCTTGTACCACATAACTCCTTCTTCGTCTTTGGTGAATCCAAGTACCTTTCCTGTACCAATACGACGTTTGATTCCGTTGATACTTTCATTTCCCTTCTGGGCTTCCTTGATTTGGCTAATCAAAGTGGGTTGAAGTTCAATGCTAGCTAAAAATCCTTTGCTAACAAGCTCGGTTCTAAACTGCTCCAACTCCTCATACAAACTTGGTTGCTTCTACTTGATCATGGTGTTAAACCTACACGGCAATGTGCTAAGAGCATCCGCTACCACATTGGCTTCGCCGGGGTGATAGTGAATGTCAAGTTCATAATCCTTGATTAACTCTATCCATCTCCTTTGCTCATATTCAGCTCCTTCTGAGTGAAAATATACTTCAAGCTTTTGTGATCTGAGTAAATCTCATAGCGATTTCTCATAAGATAATGACGCCATGTCTTTAATGCCAAAACTACGGCCGCTAATTCAAGATCATGGGTCGGATAGTTCTGCTCATGTTGCTTCAGTTGTCGAGACAGATAAGCGATGACTTTGCCTTCTTGCATCAATACACATCCGAGACCAATCTTGGATGCATCACAATACACATCAAACGACTTCTTGATATCTGGCATGATCAATATTGGCGCTGAAATCAATCTCTTCTTGAGCTCTTGGAAACTGGCTTCACATTTTTTCGTCCATTCAAACTTCTTGTCCTTCTTCAACAATTGGGTCATGGGTCTGGCGATGCTCAAAAATCCTTCTATGAACTTGCGGTAATATCACGCTAATCCGAGAAATGCACGGACTTGAGTTTGAGTGGTTGGGGCTTCCCATGCTTCGACATCTCTGATCTTGGTGGGATCAACAGTGACTACTCCGGCAGACACAATATGTCCTAGGAATCCTACTTCTTTCAGCCAAAACTCACATTTGCTGAACTTGGCATACAACCGATGCTCTCTCAGGGTTTCAAGGATGATTCTCAGATGTTGTTCATGCTCTTCTTCTAACTTGGAGTAGATAAGGATATCGTCGATAAACACAATGACAAACTTATCTAGGAAATTCATAAAGATCTTATTCATGAGATTCATGAAATAAGCAGGGGCATTGGTTAATCCAAAAGACATGACCGTATACTCGTATAATCCATAACGAGTAGTAAAGGCGGTCTTCGGAATATCCGTTGCACGAATCTTAAGTTGGTGATAACCAGTCCTAAGATCAATCTTAGAGAACACATTTGCTCCAGTCAACTGATCAAATAGATCCTCTATATTTGACAAAGGGTACTTGTTTTTGATGGTGACGTCATTCAGCTTTCGGCAATCGGTGCACAAACGGTTGCCTCCATCTTTCTTGTCGATGAATAACACTGGTGATCTCCATGGCGATGCGCTTGGTTGAATCAAGCCTGTGGCTAACATAGCATCCAATTTCTTCTTCAGTTCTACTAACTCTAAGGGCTCCATGCTATAGGGTCTCTGGGCTATTGGTCCGGTTCCGGGGATTAGTTCAATAATGAACTCAATATCCCTATCCGGGGTCATACCGGGCAATTCATCTAGGAATACATCGGTGTATTCACAGATTACTCTGAATTGGTCTATGGTGGGTAGGGCTAGACTCTTGTTGCACTTGAATTGACGGGGTAAGGTTTCAGAGATATGCTCTACTGAGACTCCAGAGCTACTGGTCATGGTGATGGCTTTCTTAGCACAGTCTATCAGTCCTTTATGCTTTGACATCCAATCCATTCCTAGTACTACTTCCAATCCTTTGGTTCCAAGTACTATTAAATTGGCATAAAACTTTATCCCATGTATTCTGATAGGCACAACTTTGCAAATTTTTCTAGCTTTTGTACTTGAACCGGGAATTTGAACTATCATGACATGCTTCAAATTGGTTGGGTGAATCTTACTAGTGCATGCAAATTCTTTAGTGACAAATGAGTGCGATGCTCCAGAATCAAACAACACTCTTGCTAAAACTGAGTTGACAGAAAACATACCCAACACTGCATATGGCGCTTCTTGGGCTTCTTCGGCGTTCATGTGGAAAAGACGGCCGTTGCGGTTGTGAGGGTTCCCTGGGTCAAATCTTCTTCCTTGTTGAACACGACGCTGCTGTTGAGCTGGGGCATTCACATTGGCAGTGGCGGCAATCTTCTTGGGACACTCATTGGAATAGTGACCCTTCACTCCACACTCGAAACAAGTGATCTGAGACTTGTCTTTTGCTTCTACGGGCACAGCATTGCTTCCAGTTCTAGGTGCAGTGTTGTTGTTGTTGCTCTTGGCAGGTGCACGGTTCAAATTGCTGGTGTTGCCGAGGTTGTTGTTGTTTCCTCCGGACTTCACATTGCCTCCGCTACGGTTGGGGTAGCTTGGGCAAGACATTGGGGGTCAGTTGTTTCTTGATGCATATCCTGCAGACGGGTTGGGATGGTACTTCTGGTGGCTGTTGGATCTAGCTTGGTGCATCATACGACGCTTGCGGTTGTCATTTGCTTGGTTAATCTTCCCTTCCATCTGAATGGCAGAGTCGACGAGCTCTTCGAGATCCTTGAAGCGGATGTTGACTAGGATAGTCTGCATCTCATCATGCAGTCCGTTCAGGAATCTCTCCTTCTTCTTGGCCTCCGTGTTGATCTCATCAGGTGCATACCTGGCTAGGGACAAGAATCTGTCACGATAGTCTACTATAGTCATTCTGACTAGTTTCAATTCTCTGAATTCATCCCTCATTCTGGTGACTAGACCCTGCGGCACGTGGGTGCGGCTGAACTTGATTTTGAAGGCTTCCCATGTCATCACTTGACCATGGTTCATCGTGTGGATGCTCTTCCACCAGGCTCTTGCATCTCCCACCAAATAGTGGGTGGCAAAGAGAACTTTCTCGTTGTCATCAACTCTGGCTACTTCTAAATTGTTCGCCATTGTCTGCAACTAGTCATTATCATCTAGTGGGTTCTCTGAAGTGCTAAAGATTGGGGGATTGATATTCTGGAAGTTTTTTAGCTTGGATCCTTGATGATCCTGATTTCCATGCCCTTGGTTGTTTTGGGCCATTTGAGCTATCTGCTGCAGAGTTGCTAGGTTGGCTTGGCGCTCTGCCCTGCTTGCTTCACGGTCTGCAACTAGCATCTGCATAATTTGCAGCATTGGGTCCTGCGATGAGCTGCTCCCTCCGGGGTTTCCACGAATCATCTGAAGATTGAGATAGATAAAGGGGTAAGAGGGAAAGTTCTAAGGTTCATGGTTTTGGTTTCAAAGCTAAAACTTTGAGTTTGACTCAAGTTTTGCAACTAACTTCATCTCATTTATTCAAGCAAGCACATGATACAAACACACACACACCACAACAACAAAGGAAAACAGGTGGTTTTAAGAACCATTATGTAAGCTACGATACAATGGGACCGATACTCCTCATTCTACGATAGTGCTCTAGTCCATCTACTCATCATCGATGAAGTCAGAGTCATCATCATCGGTGTAGAAGTCCACAACATCCTCCTCCAGAAAGTCATCATCGTTGCTGAGGTAAGAGTCCATATCTCCCTGGATGTCTTCACATTCTTCTTCTTCTTCTTCTGATGCAAGCTGAGCTTCTTACTCCTTGATGGTCTTCTCGAGGTCGGCCACCTTCTTGCGAAGACGGTCGATGGTGCGATCCTTCTTGGCGCGCTGGCGGCGAAGAGACTAACGATCCTTGACAAGCAGGGAGAAAGTCTGAGTCTTCTGGGCGGCAATGGCAAGGTTGTGGTTGGCGAACTCCCTAGCATTGTCCAATTCCTTCTGTCGGTCGTACAGCAGGAAGTCAAGGTTCTGCACTTGACGCTTCAACTCCATGTTACTTGGCATCTCCATTGGCATTACCATGAAGTCACGCCTTGCATAGTGAGCAAAGCGGGTTCCTTGGGTTTGGTTGACACTCATTGCACACAGACGTGCGAGCGCTTCATGCATTGCCCTGGATAATCCATCTAGCCGGTTGTTCTCTCTTACGGAGAACTGGATTCTCCCGGACGTTGGTGCTTCTATCTTGCGTCGAAGATCAGCGGTGACTGGCCATTGTAAGTCTCCTCCTGGGGGTCCAGGAAGTTGAGCTCTCAGAAACTCCGGATGCGGGCGTCCCAAGTATTCCGATAGTGCATCAAGATCCCTCTCGAAGATCAACTGCCCTCCGTTGCGCAACTGGTAGAACTTGTTGAACGGAGTCTCCATCTATAACAATTAAGGATGAGAAAGTTAGTGAAGTGATCAAGTGTGTCAAATTTTATGTAGTAATGTAAGAATTGGAGGAAGATGAATTTTTTTGAGAGAAAGAATTCCCAAGGGTAAGAGAGGAAATAGTTTTCATAAATACTCACTTTGGTTTTTGAAGCTAAGTTTTTGTTCGGACATACATTCTAACTAGGGTCTCCTATGGTCAGGATGGCTCTGATACCAACTTGTCAACACCCTGATTTTTAATCCCAGATGCCTGTTATGACATACATCGCAATCCCAAGATTACCATTTTTGCGAGACATAACAGATTGGATATCACAGTACATCATCCATTACAAACCATAATAAGGTCTTACACGAATAACGGATCTCATGATCCAGTCTTAATACAACAAGCAACAGAATAAAATAATAAGCGTAGAGATGGGGTCCATCTTCAGGGTCACAGGCAATGCTGGCGATGGAAGATAGTCCTATTTATGATAGCCGTCCTGTTGTCCTTCATCTTGGTAGTCTCCTTCATAGTCTGGCCATAGGAATAGCCAGGGACAAAAGCCATGAGTACTCTTTAAGTACTCGCAAACCCTCACTAACAAGTAAGGTAGTTCTAGTAGGATAGCTAACTCTAAGTTTATTTGTAAAGTTAAGTTGAAAACCTAAGCTGAGTTCAGAAACAAAGAAAGATAAAATAAAGTTTTAAATCACCTAAGTGGGAACTTAATTGGCATAGTCACAACTCAACTATGGTCAAGTCATGTCACAATTCATTACATAAGTTGTTTTGAAAACATCTGACAACGGAACAGTATGGACACTCCAACTATCCATAACCGCGGACACGGCTATTCGAATAGTTTGACAGTCTGCAGAGGTGGTACACTTTCACCACAAGATTCGATACATCTGTCAGGGATAACCTATATAGCATTATTTTGGTACTAGTCCAAATTCACTACATGAAAACCTTAATATTATTACATATTCAGATAGGTATGGTTAAACGTGATATTTGAGAGTTGGAATTAACTCAAAAGCTATTATGGTTGATTTTAGAAAAATGTTTGAATGTGCAAATGATTCTGAACTTGTTATTTTTACTAGGAGATATCTCTAACTCTAAATGATTTAAATCCAATGGTCTTGGATAGAGATTTTCATTACCTTTCCAACAAAATTGGAATCACTCCATTTGGATTTGTAAAACTCTTTGAATTGATTTTTGAACTAAGGGACATAATAGAAAAACCTAATTTGAATTAACTGGGTCAGTGTGGGAAACTAAATAGGCCGGCCTAGTAATGCTCAGTGGCGCAGAGGGCAACTCACCAGGGGGTCCACCTGTCAATGGCACATAAAACACGAAGCGGTACGAGACGATCTAGGCCAGACGATTAGAACACAGATCGACGGTCCACGGTCGTCGTTGACGACGGACTTGTTGCCGGCGAGACCGAACCCTAAACAGCCGGTGGGGGTCTACTGGGGACGTACCAGGGCTCCAGCTAGTGCAGCGAGGCTGGCGAACAAACTGGACAGCGACAGTGAGCTCAGGCGAAGTCGCGTCAGGGGCTGAGGTGGACGAAATTGACTGCAACTTCTCCTCCTCTATAGCGGCTGCCTCCGGTGCAATTCTGGCGATGTGCTGCTCGAGCGGCTCCGGAGAGAGAGGGGAAATGATCAGTGGAGAAAGGGGAGTGGAATGGTGTGAAGAAATGGTGCGAGGGAGGCCTCCTTATATAGGCTCGACGGTGAGGCGGAGAGGCATGGGCGCGGCTCGTCGGTGACGGCGAAACCGGGGGCTACCAGCCTGGGCGAGGTAGGCGGACGGTGGGCGGTCTGCTGGCGATCAGCTACGGTGCAATGGCGCGGCTAGGGGTGGTGGCATGTGGTCGGGCGCTTCACACGCTCTGGGAGACAGAGGCGGTGCTCGACGGTGATCATGGCGATTGTGGGTCGCGCGGCGGTGCACGGCCGTGTCTGGCGGGTTGCTGGGTTCAAGGCGGAGCTGCGTGCACGATTTGGTGTCAGGGCTTGGTCTGTGGCGTGCTGGCGGCGATCGCGCTCTGGCGTGCGCTACGCACGGCACAGAGGGAAAGGGCGGCGAGGCTGTGGGGTGGTCCAGTGGCTGGAGTTGATCGAGGGGTGGACAGGGAGTGGCGGTAGGGTTGGGCGGAGCTAGTGGGCATGCTGGTTTGGCGAGGCGTGGTCTGCTGCAAGCTGTCCATGTTTGGCCGGGTGGCGACCAAAAACAGGCGGTGCGCTACTGCTGCTCTAGTCCAATGGGTAGGTTGGTTAGGGGTTGGTTAGAGCTGGGGGAGACCAGGGGACTAAAATTTTCCCAAATACTCGATAATGCATTGATCATCAAATAGTAATAGTTAGGCAGAATTTTTGTGCATGCCATCTGTTCGACACAATGGCCACATGAAGAAAAGATTTGAATTTTTCAGAGATTTTTGGTGGGGTGATGTAACTTATGCTTGAGCATCTAGGTTTGCCTGGGATTTTGAAATGGAGTTCATTTGAGTGGTTCTTGAATTAGTGTGATGTTATAAATATGAACTAGATTAAATTTTCAAATGTCATTTAAAATTAGAGTTTGAATATTTTCGGAAGATCACAAAGTGGGCCTTGGCACATCACTACTTGTACTAGCAAGGGGTGCGAAGATCCACAATTATCTCTGTTGGCATTTGAGTCCTAGGAACACCCAACGTGTCCTAGTTAGCTAAATTGGCACAAATGACCATTTCCTTATTTTATTCTTTTTGATTTCTTTTTCTTTGGGATTTGTTTGGGAATGATCTAGATGATGTGTAATTCACCTTAGAATCATTTTACAACCAATAGATCACTCAAACATGGCAATTCAAAACAACTCCTAATTTAAATGCACACACATATGAATGCTTAATTATTTTAAATGGAAAAGTTTTTGTTAACCCCAAATTGGATAGATTTGATATTGATTAACTTTGGATTAAGTTTTGGAATGTTACACGGCCTGACTAAACGACAAACGCATCGAGCAACGTTATCGAGTTCAAATTAGAGAGGCGCGATCGAAAAGTATAGTCCGCTAGAGACACTGACGTCCGGGACCCACACGCCTCAAAGGACTTTGGCGAGTCAAACATCACGCGAGGAAACGAAAATCTTGCTTCTCCCACGCGCTGGCCGAGCTTCCTCCATGTTTTTAACCATTCTGTCATAGTAGAGGGCCACGAAACCAGAAAAAAAATTCCATCGGCCACGGTCGAGCTAAGAAATTTGTCGCGGAAGACACGCCTTGTACGACGACCGTCGAGCCAAGTCATTGTGGAAGGAAACTTTTCTTGTAGTCGCTACGCACGAAGAGTACGAAGAATATGGTTCTCAATGCCACAAGCCGAGTTTCCAGATATAGTGGACTATTTTTACGTACGAAGGTGCTTAGCATGGTGGTGTTCCCTTATTTGTTAGGAGTACATAGGTGCTTCCTCGCATGATGGACAATATTGCCACTAGGAGTTTCCCCCTTGTTGAAAAAAATCTAGTAGAGAGAAGGATCCGAGAGCACTCAGGAGGCTACACAAGAGCATAGAAGAGGGGAATTTGAAGTTGGTGCGATGTCAGAGCAAAGGTGCAATGCGTTCTTGACACGAAGTACAGGGTACAGTGAGTAGTACTCCTATTTATCACCATCCACACACCTCGGGCAACTGATTTCTCCCTCGTCCACAATGTGGCACTACCCACACGCATCAACCTGCCTTGTCATTCCATTTCACACCCTACAAACATGAAGCACCAAGCACAAGAGTAATGCTACACTTACGAAGGAATTTTACAAAATCAAACTTACGGAATTACGTGGAGTCACATGGTTGGGTGCAGTTTTTTCCACACCCCCAGCACGCTGGTTCGAAAGTGTGAGGAGTGTTTTTTGTGTGTGAAGCTAGTATAGTAGTACGAAGGGTATGGCTTAGTTGCTTGCTCAAGAATGACCCAATTGCTTTTCCTTGCTTAACTTTAGGGCCATTTGTGCTAAATTTATGGACCTCTATGTAATTTTCTATTTTTGAAGGTCTTCGATGTAAATCGTACTCACTCCCACCGACCGTGTCAAATTTTAACTACAAGTAAGTGCGATAGATAGACTCCTCTTAAAATTTTCCAAAAAACTTTTGAAGCTAACCAGGAATTTAGTACATCGAAAACCACCGAAAAGCTTTTCGTAAAACTTCCAAAGCAACCTACAATTTACTTACAGTTCTAATTTGACCTAATTTCGATAAATTGGCACAGAGTCTCATTCAAGTCGGCAGAGTTAGCTAGGATGTTTTAAAATTCGCAAAACATGAGAAAATCAAGCATGTTCTTTCCTGATAGTTGGAAACACACACGATGACATCATTTACTAAAATAAGATGCACCCATCTACCTTCGATAAGGCAATTAATCAAAGAGCTATCTATCACGTTTACTTGTAGCTAAAGTTTGACTTAATTTCAATAAGGCATCAAGATGCAGAGTCTTAGCAAGAAGTTGAACCTATTGTCAAAATTTCAGGACCTTTACTATATATATGCATGCATAACAAATTGTATTTTCTCTCTCCTTCACATCGCATCATCACCATCCACACACACCCCGGCTGGCTGATATCTCCATCGTCCATAACATGGTGCTACCCACGTGCGTCGACCTGCCTTGTCATTCCATTTCACACCCTACAAAGTGGAACCACCAAGCACACTCCCAGCACGCTGGTTCGAACATGTGAGGAGCGTTTGTGTGTGTGTGTGTGAAGCAAGTATACTAGTACAAAGGTTATGGCTGAGTTGCTCGCTCGAGAAGGACCTGGCTTCTTTTCCTTGCTTAACTTTAGGGCCCTTTATCCTAAATTTATGGACCTCTATGTAATTTTCTCTTTTTTGAGGTCTTCGATGTAAACCGTACTCGCTCCCACTGACCGTGTCAAATTTTAACTACTAGTAAGCACGATAGATAGATTCCTCTTAAAATTTTCCAACAGACTTTTGAAGCTCTAACCAGGAATTCAGTACATCAAAAACCACCGAAAAGCTTTTTCGTAAAACTTCCAAAGCAACCTATAATTTACTTGTAGTTCAAATTTGACCTAATTTCGATAAATTGGCACAGAGTCTCATTCAAGTCGGTAGAGTTAGCTAGGAAGTTTTAAAATTCGTAAAACATGGGAAATTAAGAATGTTCTTTCCTGATAGTTGGAAACTCACACCGACGACATTATTTACTAAAAGAAGATGCACCCATCTACGTTCGAAAAGACAATTAATCCAAGAGTTATCTATCACGCTTACTTGTATCTCAAGTTTGACCTAATTTCGTTAAGTTGTCAAGATGTAGAATCTCAGCAAGAAGTTGAACCTCTTGTCAAAATTTCGAGATCATTACTATATATATGCATGCAAGACAAATTGTGTTTTCTCTCTCCTTCCCTGCCTCATCACCATCCACACACACCCGGCCCGCTGATCTCTCCCTCGTGCACAACGTGGCGCTGCCCACGTGCGTCGACCTGCCTTGTCGTTCCATTTCACACCCTACGAAGAGGAAGCACCAAGCACACCCCTAGCACGCTGGTTTGAAAGTGTGAGGAGCTTTTTGTGTGTTTGTGCGAAGCAAGTATAGTAGTACAAAGGGTATGGCTCAGTTTCTCACTCGAGAAGGACGTGATTGCTTTTCCTTGCTTAACTTTAGGGCCCTTTGTGCTAAATTTATGGACCTCTATGTAATTTTCTCTTTTTGAGGTCTTCGATGTAAACCGTACACCCACCGGTCATGTCAAATTTTTACTACAAGTAAGCATGATAGATAGATTCCTCTTAAAATTTTCCAAAAAACTTTTGAAGCTAACCAGGAATTCAATACATTTAACACTATCAAAAAGCTTTTTCTTAAAACTTCCTAGATTATAGAAAAATTCTGCCACATACATAGGTGATGCCCTAATACTAGTATGAAAATAGAAGATGTAAATAGTAAATAATATGTCTAGTCAAACTGACGTGACGAGACTGTACTACGATAGGCAGTGACATGTTTAATGTATTGCACAGGGGTGCGTTAGTCTATCACGCAGCCGACATCCTTGATGCAGCCGCTTCTTACAGCAGAAGAAACGAAAAAAACCTCTTTCAAAGAGCAATCCCATCTTCCCAATCTCTGTTTAGTTTACACCAACTCGCTGACGCCACCTGGTCGCATCTCTGGCACGCGCTTCACACATTTTACTTGACATCTTGCCCACTACATTACTCCCTCCAGGCCACCAGCCCTCTCCTCCAAAAACCACCAACAACTCTACATAGATCCACCCTCGCCCCCAATCCATCCGGATATAATGGCGGATTCGTGGTGCAACCCGCGACACTATGGCTAGAGCAAGTTCAGCGACAACGTCTTCAACAAAATCACTATGTGTCTGGACACTACCAGCATCGTTAGGCTGGCCGCATTCTCCAAGGAGTTGTACCGCCAGGTTCCCAGTGAAAAACGTAGCAGATGCCCCAACGACCGTTGTTGTTCATTGGTCTCCTACAATGACGTCTACGAGCATAAGATGCAGTGCTACTACACCCCATGCACAACCTGCATGGAGAGAGGATGAGTTCTACACCCGACCATTGACTGTGCACGAGCTCTTTGACCACTTGAAACTTGCCCACAAGATGTATTTTCCCGAAGTGACCTACTCCAACAAGCACTGGTACCTGACTGACCTGATGCCCGCACCAGAGATCATCAACATCGGGAAAGAGGGCATGGAGTTTTCCACCCTAATTGAAGGGTATACAACAGACATCTTCCTATCCGTCAGGTATATCAGGTCAGTGCCTTCCGAATCGCCGTGGTACAAGGTGACGTTATGGTTGCTGCCATCATGGGATAAGCTCCTTTCGGTCGAAATAAAGGCAACATCTGAGCAGATGAGCAGCCCTTCGTCGGCTGAAGTCGCGCTGGAAGGGCTCATGTCGTACCTGTCGAAACTATAGCGTTACCTGCGAGCTTCTCAAAATGTAGTCAGAATCCCCCCTGGATTACAAGAATATCAACCAAGAGTCAGTTAATGATGTCTGCAAGTGCGCATATCGTTTGTAGCTAGTTTCAAAGTATAGATATCGATCCCACTGGGAGCCCAAAGGTAAGTGTTTATGGGTGAAGTCTTTGTCACACTCGAAGTTGTCACAGGTCTTCAAGTGAATTAACTGCAAGTGTTGAAATAGGAATGGGTTTTGATTAAATGAGATATATTTAAATAGAACTAAAATGTAAACTTCAGAAATATAAAGCATAAAAGTAAAGAATGACTTGGTTGTTTTTTGTTTCCTGTAGATGGCAAAAGGAGGCGCGGGGAGATTCAGTTCATGGTGATAGTGACTTTGCTAGGTGGATGAATGATAAATGTAACAATTATAATCTTATAAATATATGTGTAGGCGAGCAACCCATAATTGGCTAGAACTCCTCTTGGTAGATTTCATCCCAACTTCAATAATCCTACTAGCCTGTTACCAAAACCATGGTCAGACACTAGAAGATTAAGACCCTTCAGGTCGCTTAGCGATTAAGCTCCTTAGATCAGACTAATGCAATAAGCACAGTGGTTCCTCGTTATCCTCGAATCTACTAGTTTCCATTGATATCCCCGTGTCACCCGGGGGTCGTCAGTCCACTAGCGAACAATATCTTATCTTTGTAGAACAAAGCATCATGTTGTATGGGCCCTTAATTAGACAACAAGCAGTAGGCATCCCACAAATAGTTAAGCACACATAATATAGTAATTAGAAGCAATCACAAAATAATGAAAAATATATGAAGGCACATCACATGCCACCAATCCCCTACATCTCCCATGCCCAAGGGAATTACTCACACATGAGAGAAGAACAGATCGTCAATATAATCAAATAAAGGGAATTCGTCTTGGTATTACCGTGGAGATCCACAATAAGAATAGAAAAATATCCAACACAATTCAAGATCGGAAGAAACAATCTCAAACCCTAGTCTTGCAAGGTGGTGATACCTCTCTCTCTCTCAAGTACAAGTAGTGGCTATGGAGGTGTATTGGCTAGGAGGTTGAAGATCGTGAAGCGAGATGAAGGACGTCTTCTCCTTCTTCTCCAGATCTCTTCTTTCTCCCTTCTGGATGGTGTGGTGGCTGTTGTGTTGTGTTTTCGTCCCTGGTCCCTTCACGGAAGTTGTCCCTTTTGACAAGACAGAGGCGGCAACTATACGGCAGGAACTATACGGTCGGAAAAATATTCCGGCCGTATAGTTGCTCGTTAAAGCTTCTGTATGCTCCTCTCAAGTGCTTCCAAAGCAAGACTTGCTTGTTTTCTCTAGAATATTTTGTTTCTCTATTTAAAACCTTCTGTTGACATTTAGAACCTGAAACACACATTAAAAACCAAGTTTTGTTCGCTACCGAAGTATTAGTGTTAGGTAAGGCTAGAAAACGATCAAATCCGGGAGAAAACCATCAATAAAATCCATCAAAAATGTGTCGAATCTTACAACTATCAACTCCCCCAAGCTTATATGTTGCTCTCCCTCGAGTGACAAGGAAATAAGGAAGAATAGCAGAGATTTGAGACTAAAAATAAAGGAACTCACAAGTTTGAATTGGTGCCAAATTCTTTTCTTCACAATCCCTGCAATCTTAAATATGATCATACAAGTATTCACAAGATTGCACTGAGTCCACTTCCTAACCACATATATCTTGTTAGCAAATAAATTATATGCCCAAGCGAGTGTCGAAAGTTTTAGCTAGGAGAGTGAGACAAATTCTTTTGGTGTCTCTCTTTGTTGAGAGATGAAAACTTTTTATTCTTGTTTGTTTAATCAATTAAGAGTACTCAAGTTGGCATCAAAATATTTAATTTAAGAACAACTCATCTAGTCCCGTGTCAAAATTTCAAGACTCTCAAAGAACCTTTTTCTTTCTTTTGTCTTTCAAAAACTTTAGCTCTTTCATAGAGAAATCATGCCACTATTTTTAACATGTTAATTGGGGTTGTGTTGTGCACTCATGACCATGCCAATAAATAATTGTTGAGCAATAATGGGCCAGGGGAGTACTACAACTTCACTTGGAACGTGAAACCATGAGGAGACTAAAAATTTAACACGTCATAACATTGCTGCTACAGACGTTTACATAACTCAATAGCCGAAATCAAGTGGTTTCCAACATTTAGATCGGTCGTTGGCCAGTGGAGTTAATAGTTCCCCATGGAGCACGACAGAGTTGTAATGACACACGTAAAGAAATATCTTACCGTAATTATTAGAAAAAGTAGTGGCATAATTTCTACTACTTAGAAGCATCCATTTAATCTAATAATTTCAATCAAGGGTACTATCGAGTCTTTTTATATTAAGGTCAAATGGGATGGAGTAATTTTAAAATCAAATTATTTGAGCTAAGCATGGATGCAAGTCATCTTTTAGATGCTTTCTCTTGTTGTAAAAATGTAGGAAGTATTTTTACCCAAGTTCATTGCTCATTTTTTCAAAGCTAAAAAGGAGACACTACCAAAGGAATAAAATTTGTAGGATAACAAGCTATGTGGGGAGTGACTCTAGTGCAAGCAAGTAAATAATTGTAGGATCAATTTAAGGTTGCAAAGAAAATGATGAAAG
The DNA here is from genome assembly GCA_910589775.1 of Avena eriantha. Taxonomy (NCBI): domain Eukaryota; kingdom Viridiplantae; phylum Streptophyta; class Magnoliopsida; order Poales; family Poaceae; genus Avena; species Avena eriantha. The sequence continues at coordinate 197,597,647 of OU342741.1, read as the reverse complement.
GAATGTGATACCTCCTCTTACTTGCTTAGTTCTCGTATTTGAGTCGGACCTCTCATGTATTTCCATATTGCCAAATCACCTGAAATTAAGCAATCTCTGAGAGAAACAAAGAAACAAACTTGCAAATAAAGCTACAACTAATTTTTTTGTATTTTTGGTTTAGGAATGCAAAACTGAAAATAAACATGCAAATTTCAATAAAATACATCAAAAGAAGAAATAAAAACATGAATGCAAAGTTTGGAGGTTTTCAAACCTCCCCCAAGCTTAGGTTATTCCTAGGCTCAGTTGTTGTCGTCATTTGGCGGCTGGTGTGGATACTACTGGTAGTAGTCAGGGAAGTGGGTCATGAAGTGACTAAAGTTGTGAGTCAAATTATTCACATCTTTATTCACTTCCTAAAGAGTGTGGTCCCCAACACGCTGGTTGAGTTGCTGGAATTCCTGATAGGGGACGTAGTCGTGCCACTGTTGTGGCTGGCTAGGCCACGGGTCCTAGGCTCCCCCTTTCTGCTGTTGTCCCTCCCAAGCAGGGTTGTGTCCCTACTCTTCCTCCTTATCCTGCTCCTGCTCATCCTCATCCTGCCGCCCTCCTTCTTCACCTTCATCTTCATCAGTCTGGAGCTCGGCCATGATCTCCATCACTTGGTCCTTGGTGAGATCCAAGTGTTCTTCTCCACAATCGAGAAGGCTTGGGGGCATGACAACTGAACCTGCTCACCATGTGCATCACCAATATAACTGAATTGATATGCTCGGAGCCTCCGGTTAGCATGGTAGACACCAAGGAAGCCACAAGCAGTCAAATACTTGACGTCCATGAGTTTGGAGCCGTCAACGGGTTCCATAACAGCTAGTATAATATTTAATGCATAGGCAAGGTGGGTTACCAATCCACCAATGCGAATATCACCTTTGGTCTTATTGCTTTTGTGGCAAAAGTGCTGGATGAGTAGAGCTGCAGGATTGGGGCTTTGTGGTGAAGTGGGGAAGAGAGCCTTAGTGATCATTGCCATGTACGCATTGTCCATGGAACTGGTATCACCTCTTCCCAGTAGTGTGTTGGCGAGGAATAAAACATAGTAGTGGATGGTTGGGTTCTGAATGGTGGACATCTTATTTTGGTAAAATTTCTTGCCACCATTAACAGAAATAACCTCCCAAGTCTCTCTACTTGTGATGCTATAGAGGCTAGTAACAGTATGCTCCCCAACATGAGGGAAGCTGAAAGCATTGCAAAATTGTTCAAAATTTATTTCATAGTGCTGCCGGTTCATGGTGAAGCTTACCGTGCACATATTACCTTTCTCCATGTGGTCGTCGTAGAAGGAGGCAAGGAACTCATGGGTAAGCTCGGCGTAGGTATCGTGGCTTGGAAAGCCAAGTACCGCCAACCCTGACCTGTTGCACATGAGGTCGAAGTCCTCCTTCAATCCTACCGCGGTGAGAAAGTTGTGGTCGGCCCAACATGTGGGTAGCACCCTCCTCGATGAGACAATGTCCAACTTAGAGTTGCTCGAGTCTCGGGTCCCTGAGCTCGAGCCCTCACCGTGTTGGAGCTTGCTCGAATGAAAGAGGTTACCGATCTTTTTCATCGTGATGCACTAATAAATTTCACCATAAAACCTTAGGTATATAGTTTCTACATGATATATGAACGATCCTACGTGGAAAAATTCAATCCCAATGTGACAAATCAATAGGTAAAACAAAATAAACTTGATGTCATCCATTAGATGATGTGAGATTTTTTGCCATGGAAATCTGAAAATAAAGCATGGATAGGGAGGGAAATATACCGATCTATTGATTCCCCCAGTCAAACGAACGAAATCCGTGAAGAATCAAAAGTTCTAGGTGGATTTTGAGAGGTTTGGAGAGAGAATATGAGAGAAATAATGAGGAGGGGAGGAAGACCTAGTTGCCCCGATGTGATTTTGTGGTCGCACCAAACTATACGGCCAGAACTATATGGGCGGGTGATGTTGCTCCGCCCGTATAGTTGCGGCAGCGCCACCAACTAGAGTTTCTTTATGCAGAAAACAACTATAGGACATAACTATATGGCCGGATCGCAATGATCCCGCCATATAGTTGGTTGTTAAACCGTCTGTCCCTCGAGATAAATTTCTAAAACTAGCATCGATATCTATACAATCGGAACTATACGGCCGGAATTTTTATTCCCGCCACATAATTGGTCGTTAAACTCCCAGTACCTTGGGAAGGATTTTGTACGAAGGCATTGATATCTATATGACCGGAACTGTACGGCCGGAATTTTTATTCCCGCCGTATAGTTGGTCGTTAAACTCCTAGTACTTTTCAAAGAATTTTATACAAAGGCAATGATATCTATATGACCGGAACTATACGGCTGGAATTTTTATTCCTGCCGTATAGTTGGTCGTTAAACTCTCTCTGCCTTCAAAGAAAATTTGTTGATGATAAAGATATCTATACGACCGGAACTATATGGCCCAAAATTTTATTCCCGCCGTATAGTTGGTCGTTAAACCATCAGTAATCATCAAAAAAATCTATTTCTTTGAGAATACCTTCTTATCCCAAAACTTAGCGAAATACCTTATTTTGTACAGAAAATTGATGGTAGAAACTGTCGACCAACATTGGCTTATTAAAAGCAAAATTTTAGCTTCTTTATATGAAAAACTTCAAACTTAAATTTTTATTCTTATTCTAAACTCATTCAATCGATGTTTCCACTACTTCTTGACAGTTGCATCTTCACGGGTGCGCTTCCGTAAGAATGTCTGTGAAAAAGTGGTAGGAATGTGATGAACCTTTTATTCTCTAATCTATTTTATTGACAAGATGGGTTGACTCCCATTAAGCTTTTATTAGGAATGGTTGAGTAACTCAACCTTTTTTCTGTTCTCGAATTCTTACCTTGGGTTGCCCCTTATCAAAGGAACTTACCTCATGAACTCGTTTCGCCGATGGAATATATCTTTCTCCTACTTGTAGCTTCTTTGCAAAATACCGGATGATTTCAGCATCATAAACATTGAAGATTATCTTTCCTTCAGCACAATCTACTAATGCCCCTGTAGTACTAAGGAAAGGTCTTCCAAGTATTATGGATACTCTTTCATCTTCTAGCATTTCAAGAATAATAAAATCAGTGGGAATAACATGCTCATCTGTTCTAAGTAAAACATCCTTAATCATACCAACAGGTTGTTTAGTGGACTTGTCAGCCATCTGTAAAGTGATAGTAGTAGGAGAATACTCCCCTAATCCTAACCTTTTATAGAGGGAGTATGGCATTATACTAACTCCTTCTCCTAGATCACACAAGGCATTGTGAATATCAGTTTTACCTATTGAGCATGAAATAGTTGGTATTCTAGGATCTCCAGACATAGACAATAGCTTCCCATTAGAAGTATAAGTAGTTATGTTGTGACCTCAGATCGTTAAGGATCCTAAGTGCCTATGATTAACATGCTAGTCCCTCAAGTTGGTGCGCGGCAAAGCGCACCCTGTCAGCTCCAACAACTTGGACAGTGTCTAACTTCTTGTTGGTGGTGCGGAGCCAGTCATCTGCCACAATTGGCTCTGAACTACTTGAGAAAGTAGGAGGGTTCAACCTCAAGAACCGAGTCAAGCGATCCTGTTGGGGCAGTGGAGGTGGTGGAGACGGCGGGTTGTTGTTGTTGTTTTGCATGTTTTGAGTGAGGAGTTAGATTAGCTGATTCTAGGAGTTCAGAAGTTGTGCTATCTCTGGGGGCATATTGATACTAGTTTGGTAACTGTTATTGTATGAGAATTCCGCATATGGAAAATTATCATCCCAACTAGACCCATAGTCTAGCGCACAGGCTCTTAACATGTCCTCCAAGATCTGATTAACTCTTTCCGTTTGTCCATCTGTTTGCGGGTGGAAAGCAGTACTAAACTCCAGTCGTGTCCCTAGAGACTCGTGTAGCTATCGCCAAAACTTTGAGGTGAATTGGGTACCTGTATCAGAGACAATCCCCTTGGGTACACCATGAAGACTTACGATCTTTGACATATAAATCTTGGCAAGTTTAGCACTTGTATAGGTGGTATTTACGGGAATAAAGTGGGCCACCTTTGTGAAGTGATCGACCACTACCTACATGGAGTCATACCCATAACGAGTCCGGGGTAGTCCTGTGATAAAATCCATGCCTACCTTGTCCCACTTCCAATTGGGCACGGGTAATGGCTGCAGCAGCCCTGCTGGTTTTTGATGTTCGGCCTTGACTCTGTTGCACACGTCACACAAGGAGATGTATTCATCAATTTCTCTTTTCAAGTTATTCCACCAGAATCTATCATTCACATCCATGTACATCTTCGAATTACCAGGATGGATTGAGTACGGCGAATCGTAAGCTTCCTAAAGAATTAACTTCCTGATATCGAGATTATCGGGAACGCACAAACGCTTCTCATACCTAAGTGTCCCTTGTTCATCCGTATGAAACCATTTTGCTTTACCCTTGCTTATATTAGCTCTTATCTCTTCCAACTCTTTGTCCCTCTTCTGGGCCTCTTTGATTTGGTCCAAAAGCGTTGGCACTGTCTCCATAGTCGCTAAGTACCCCTCCGGAACTATTTCCAACTTGAGGTCCTTGAACTGTTCACACAAATCCTTAGGAAGTTCTCCCACGGTAAGTCCATTTACATAGACCTTCCTGCTTAGGGCGTCAGCCACAACATTGGCCTTTGCAGGATGGTACTGCAGGTCCAAGTCATAGTCCTTGATGAGCTCAAACCATCTCCTTTGCCTCATATTTAATTCCTTTTGAGTGAAGATGTATTTAAGGCTTTTGTGATCCGTGAACACATCACAATGTTTGCCCATGAGGTAATGTACTTGAGCGCATGCACAACTGATGCTAGTTCCAAATCGTGCGTGCGGTAGTTATTCTCATGGTTCTTAAGTTGCCGAGAGGCGTAAGACACTACTTTTCCATCTTGCATCAGTACACTACCAAGTCCTTGTCGAGAAGCGTCGCAATAGACTTGGAAATCTTTTTGGATGTCAGGGAGGCACAAAACTGGTGCTATTACTAGGCGCTTCTTCAATTCTTGAAAACTTGCTTCACATGCCTCGGTCCATTGGAACTTCTTTTCTTTCTTCAACAATTCTGTCATAGGCTTTGCTATCTTGGAAAAGTTTTCAATGAACCTTCTGTAATATCCTGCAAGGCCCAACAAACTCCTGATGTCACCCACATTCTTAGGTGACTCCCATTCTGTCACGCAAGCTACCTTACTTGGGTCCACGGCAACTCCTTTAGCTGACACAATATGACCAAGGAATCCCACTTCTTTTAACCAGAACTCACATTTGCTAAACTTGGCATACAACTTGTGTTCCCTTAACTTTTCCATAATTAGGCGCAGATGTCTCTCATGTTCCTTCTCGTCCTTGGAATATATAAGTATGTCATCAATGAATACCACAATAAACTTATCCAAGTACTCCATAAACACCGTGTTCATCATAGTCATGAAGTATGCTGGGGCATTGGTTAGGCCAAACGACATCACGGTGTACTCATGCAATCAGTATCTTGTGGTGAAGGCTGTCTTGGGTACATCCTGTTCCCAGATCTTTAACTAGAAATAACCTGATCGGAGATCAATCTTAGAGAACACACTAGCTCCCTTTAATTGGTCGAACAGGTCATTAATATTGGGTAGAGGGTACTTGTTCTTGATTGTCACTTCATTCAACGACCGGTAGTCCATGACTAGTCTCTTGGTTTTATCCTTCTTCTCCATGAATAAGACAGGCGCTCCCCAAGATGACGCACTTGGTTGAATGAAGCCTTTGTCCAACTGCTCTCTAAGCTGTTTCTTAAGTTCCTTCAACTCATCAACATCCATCTTGTACGGTCTCTTTACTATCGGTCCAGTGCCAGGCATCAAGTCAATAAGAAACTCGATGTCTCGGTCAGGAGGCATCCTTGGCAATTCTTCCGGATACACATCTGGATACTCCTTCACAATTGGCACATCCTCCAAGATAACCCCCTTAAGAGAGTTCACCATACTCCCTTTGAGTGCAAAGGCCGATTTAAAGAGAATTCTCTTCTTATCCAGAGTTGTGAGGGTGATAGTCCTTTTGGCACAATCTATGACTCCCTCATATTCGGTCATCCAATTCATGCCCAAAATTATGTCTAATCCTTGTGACTCTAGAACGACTAGGCTGGTGGGAAAGATGTGTGCCCCAATCCTTAGTTCTAACCCACAGCATCCAGAGTTTGCTACTATTTCTCCTCCCGGAAAACTTACCCTTGGGGAGTACTAATAGTCTCTGTAGGTATCTTGCCTCTATCCACAAATACCCTTGATCTGAATGAATGCGATGCACCAGTATCAAAAAGAACAACTGCGGAGGTGGAGTTAAGCTCGAACTTACCAATCACGGAGTCAGGTGCCTCACGAGCATCCTCCACGTAGACATGGTTCACCGTGGCTTTGACGAACGGATTTGGCTTCTTCCCATTTCCATTACCATTGCCATTGCCATGGTTGTGTCCGTTGCCGTTCCCATTCTTCATCTTTTCGGGGCAAGTAGTTGCATAATGCCCTGTCTTGTTGCACTTGAAGCATGTCACCTAACTTAGATCCTTCCCATTACCATTTCCATTGCGGTGTTTATGGTCATTGTGGTTATGTCCTCCATGACGATGACCATTGTGGTTATGGCCGTTGTGGTTGTGGGATGGTGGTGACGAAGTGTGTTGCTTCTGATATGGGGCTGAGTTGTGCTTGTGTGGGGTGGACTTTCTCTTACGGTTCTCTATACTCCTTTGTTTTGCTTCAACTACAACTGCCCTGTCCAGAAGTTCCTGATAGTTATCAAACTTCAGAGCCACAAGCTGAATGGATATCTCATCATTAAGTCCCCTTAGGAACTCCTCCTGTCTCTTGGCATCAGTGGAAACATCATCAGGTGCACAACGCACGGTGATGATGTAGGTTTTTTTGTAGATTTTTTTAATACTATTTTTGCAAGCGCGGTTTTGTAGCATGCCATGAGTAGCTTTATACTTAGGAATTTCCATTCTAATAGGTTTCCCCTGTTTTGCTAAGTATTTCTTGATATGCTATATATATACTAAGTACCGTTGGGGGTTCAAAAGACTCAAAAATTTCTAAGTATAAGAGCTCTCTCGAGCGAATTTTTTCTTCTCAAAACCCCCTTCAAAATAAAACTAAGTTTCTTCTGGGTGGAATGGTTGTCGGGTCAACGAGTGGATATTTGGTGGAGGACGGCCGCCTAGGAATCAAAGAAGTCTGCCATGTTTCAGAATTCAGAAGCTTCTAGTGCAACCACAATACATATGGGCTCTGTCTTGGCTTAGTACTTAGTGGGAAACCTCACCAGGGTACCAACATTTGGAGGTTCTTGGCACGGTTGGATCCAGCTGGTAGAGGGGCTACTAAGGGAAGGCCTCGCCATGGTCTTGTCTGTAAAAGGACTTGATCGTGGATTGTGGGGAAAGTGCACAACCTCTCCAGAGTATTACAATCTGATCGATCAGCCGAGTTCACAGAAAAGAACACTTTGAGCATCTGAAGGATGGAGCCTCTAAAAGATCTTCCTCTCTCTTTCCAAAGTTTTTCTAAAACCCCATGGCGTGAGTAATATCGCCAATGGGTGGGATCTTGGGAACTTGGTGAGTAATATCCAAGTGTTAGGTTGTTTGGGCACTTGGTGAGTAATATCCTCGTGTTCCATTCGACCCTATATTACTTAAACAATGTTTATAAAGTAGGGTAAAATTCTCCCTCTTTTCTTCTTACTTTGTGAAAATTGACTTTATGCAAATAAACCACAAAGCCTACTCTAGCCTTGCATGTAGAGTTTGTTTTATTCTCTCCTTGGTGTAATTTGCCAATACATTCAAAGTATTGACCCAACTTGTTGGTTGCACGTCTTATGTGCAGAATCCGAAGACTGAAAGGTGCGTAGGGATCGCGGGTCTTCACGCAACTAGCCTGAGGCTTTGATGGACTCAAGATTTACTTAGTTTCCTCTGTTTTATTTGAGCTAGCTATAAGCTATGCAAGTTGTAATAATTATACTCTAGATTATTCGTGTAATAATGACTTGTGTTTTACGTGATATTCATCGACTGTGAAGTGCTAGCTATTGATCCCAGGACTAGCATGTTAATCACAGGGACTTAGGATCCTTAACGATCCGAGGTCACAACAAGTTACCATGGCAATAGTTTCAGTTATTTCTTTCTTTCTACTAAGAATATCACAGAGGAATTTGGTATAAGTAGGAACTTTGATTGCATTTGCAAATGGAATTTCTAGATGAAAGTCACTTTGTGCCTATGCAAAAGAATTATAAATTACCTGATATGGTGCTTTCTTTTTTCGATCTGGATAAGGAAGTTTTTTCTCACCAGACTTACTCTTGTCTTTTACCTTTTGTGGGGGGTCAGGTTCTTTCGTTGCTTTCTTTTGTTGTTGGTATTGCTTTTCTTCTTTTCTACTAGTACAACTTCATATTCCTTGCTTATTTCTTTATCTTCTCTTGGATCAACCGTCTCCGCATCAGAGTCATAATGGTCATCCTATGCATCATTCTATTCCTCCTTGGTTTGATCTTGTGTTTCAGTCTCATCTTGAGGATCCACGAATGTATCATATTCTTGGCTTGCTTCGAGCAACGCTTTTTCCTTTCGCTCTTTTTTAGCTTCATATGCCAATGGTCCTAAGGGTCCTATAACAACTGGACCCCTTCTTGTGACAACATTAGTAGAAACAGGAATATCTTTATCATCGCGAAGAAAAATTTCATAGCCAGATGCTATTTGTTCACACTGGGTTTCAATCATACTAAGATACTTGTGAAATAGTTTTATTTCTTGGCCAATCTCATCATAATTTTGAGTGAGTTCTGCCAAAATCTTTTTATGTTTTTGGAAATGCATATGCAAGTTATTATGAGATTTCACTTGTCGATGTTTTAATTCTTGAAAAACTTTTATAGTTTCATCTTCTTCATTTAAAACTTTTAACAAATGTACTTTGTTTTCCTTAGCAAGTTTAGATGGTATACCTTTTTCTTTCATTGTTTTGCGTACCTCGGGCATAAGATCAGGAGTTATCCAAAGTATCCCTCTTTCCAGCTTAGTGCCAAAATCAGGATTATATAAAGAATCATTCTTAGCCCTAGTAGACATCAATTCCAAACATTCCTTAATAGTTAGAGTATTTATAGACCCTCCTGCTGAGAGGTCAAGCAATTCTCTACATTGAGTACTAATACCATGGTAAAATATATGGAAAATAGTTGATTCAGAATAGCCATGATTAGGAATACTATTGATCATTCCAAAGAATCTTTCCCAGGCATGTGGGTAGTTTTCTCCCAAATTCTGACTAAAGTTGCCTATATTCTTTCTTAGTTAAGTTACCTTTTTAAAAGGATTAAATATGTTTATGAATTTAACAATGCATTTTTCATAACATTTAATGTAATGGAGAGGGAGAGAATATAACCAGTCTAGAGCTTTACCTTTAAGAGACCATCGAAATGATTTAAGACGAGAAAAGTCTCTTGGCAAACCTTTTGGTCCAAGCATTGTTATCACATCGTCGAACTCTCTAATGTGTATTCCTAGGTCTTCATCTTCCCTTCCACTGAAAGCTTTTTCCTATAAAATTTTAATAATTCCACCATCAAATCGATATTCTCTAACTCTAGGATTAGGGAACTATATTGGTTATCTAAGAAATTCAGAACTTGGAGCACTGTATTCCCTAAGAGTTTTCTCAGGTTTCATAGGATGTGTCCTGTAAATAGACATGATTTCATAATATCACTCAGGTTTTCAACTTCAACTTTATTTGATCTTAAAAAAAATTCAATAATCTCTTCGTGCCTTTGAGCAGGCACACACTCAATGTAATCCGGTAGATAGGTCCTACTAGAGCGTGTAGACCATTTGTCTCCTAGGGAGAACATTTTGTAGTAGTAACACCTAAAATGTCAAAAGACAAACACTTAGCGCTTAGCTCCCCGGCAACGGCGCCAGAAAATAGCTTGATGTCTGCAAGTGCATAGATCGTTTGTAGCTAGTTTCAAAGTATATATATTGATCCCATAGGGAGCCCAAAGGTAAGTGTTTAAGGGTGAAGTCTTTGTCACACCCAAAGTTGTCACATGTCTTTGAATGAATTGACTACAGGTGTTGAAATAGGAATGGGTTTTGATTAAATGAGACGTATTTAAATAGAACTAAAATGTAAACTTCAGAAATATAAAGCATAAAAGTAAAGAACGACTTGGTTGTTTGTTGTTTCCTACAGATCGTAAAAGGAGGCGCGGGGAGATTCAGTTCATGGTGATAGTGACTGTACTAGGTGGATGAATGATAAATGTAACAATTATAATCTTATAAATATATGTGTAGGCGAGCAACCCATAATTAGCCAGAACTCCTCTTGGTAGATTTCATCCCAACTTCAATAATCCTACTAGCCTATTACCAAAACCATGGTCAGACACTAGACAATTAAGACCCTTCAGGTCACTTAGTGATTAAGCTCCTTGGATCGAACTAATGCAATAAGCACAGTGGTTACTCGTTATCCTCGAGTCTACTAGTTTTCCATTGATATCCCCATGTCACCCGGGGGTCGCCAGTCCACTAGCGAACAATATCTTATCTATGTAGAACAAAGCATCATGTTTTCTGGGCCCTTAATTGGACGACAAGAATTAGGCATCCCACATATAGTCAAGCACACATAATATAGTAATTAGAATCAATCACAAAATAATGAAAAAAATATATATATATGAAGGCACATCACATCTCACCAATCCCCTACATCTCCCACACCCAAGGGAATTACTCACACATGAGAGAAGAACGGATCATCAATATAATCAAATAAAGGGAATTCGTCTTGGTATTACCGTGGAAATCCACAATAAGAATAGAAAAATATCCAACACAATTCAAGATGGGAAGAAACAATCTCGAACCCTAGTCTTGCAAGGTGGAGATCCCTCTCTCTCAAGTACAAGTAGTGGCTATGAAGGTGTATTGGCTAGGAGATTGAAGATCATGAAGCGAGATGAAGAACGTCTTCTCCTTCTTCTCTGGATCTCTTATTTCTCCCTTATAGATGGTGTGGCGGCTGCTATGTTGTGTTTTCGTCCCCGGTCCCTTCATGGAAGTTGTCCCTTTTGACAAGACAGAGGAGGCGACAACTATACGGCGGGAACTATATGGCCGGAAAAATATTCCAGCCGTATAGTTGCTCGTTAAAGCTTCTGTATGCTTGTCTCAAGTGCTTCCAAAATGGGACTTGCTTGTTTTCTCCAGAATATTGTGTTTCTCTAGTTAAAACCTTCTGTTGACATTCAGAACCTGAAACACACGTTAAAAACCAAGTTTTCTTTGCTGCCAACGTATTATTGTTAGGTAAGGCTAGAAAACAATCAAATCTGGGAGAAAACCATCAATAAAAGCCATAAAAAATGTGTCGAATCTCACACCTATCAGTTAACACATATAAATCTTCTTGTGATGATCCTAATATGAATATATGTAAAGTCATACTAATTAATTACTTTATGTTGGTGACAGACCCAATTGGTATGGGTTGTCCAGCTAAATATGTATTCATGTTCAATGCTCGCTGCTGCATCCCGTGGAACTTCGTGGTGCCTGGCTACAAGTTCGTTGCAATGTCGTTTGTGCTCCTCTCCCACCTCAGAGAATCCCACTCCACGAGGTTGCGCATTTTTCCACTACGGCAGGAAAGGCAAGTACATCTCTAAGTCGGTGTCGGCACCGGTCTTGCAGAATGTAGATATTAGGGTAACCGGGGACGATGGCACAGTGTTCTGCGTGCTATTTTACGGGTGTGAAGAAGTCATCTTGATATCCATCGTGTGCATCAGGCCGGCGGCGCACTTATTGCCATAGTACAGGGTGAAGTTATGCTCTGCACATCCAAATGTCTTGTGTGAGAAGGTATTCTATGCGAATCCTAAAGCCACTTGCTCTTTGTTGATTTGTTGGTCTAATTTGGTCGCTCATCTGAATCGACCAACAGAGTTCACCGTGGAATACAAGCTTCATATCGACAAGATTCTCTAGAGAATAACACATCTTAATCTTCTTGTGATGATCCTAACTTGAACACATGTATTCCTCGATATGATTTTTCTTATCATTTTGGGACATGTGGTTCCTAGATTAAGGTAGTTCTGAGTATTTTGTATGGAGTTCTGCTACTGCTAATCTATTTTGTAGTAGGAGTACCACCTATGTACTAGTACTTGTTTAGACCGACGGATCTAGTGCAAAATATGGTCTCTCTTTCCTTTTGAATCATGGACTTGCTACATCTACCAAATTTCAATGTCTATGTTGTTGAATCTATTAATTTCTTTGGTCATTATATGTACTGCTAAATCGGTCACTTTGAAATTGTGCTAAATCTGTCATGTGCCACTTATTATGAACTAGGAATCTGTTGATATTTTTCTTTCTTATTCAGTACTGCTGAATCTTTGAAATGTCAGTGAATCTGTAAAATGTTTTGTTGTTGCAATTACTAAAGTATTTTTTAGAACTAATAGTGATGTATTGGTACTTGTTTAGATCAAGACCAATAGATGGTCTTGCTCTTCTTTTGGAACATGGACAGAATATGGTCTCTCTGTCCTTTTGAATTATGGCCTTGCTACATATTTTGAATTTTAGTGTCTGCATTGTTAAATATGTCAATTCTTTTGGTCATTATATGTACTGCTAAATCGGTCACTTTGAATTGACATTGAATCTGTCAAGTGCCGCTGATTATGTATTTGGAATCTATTGATAATTTTCTGTTTTACTCAGTGCTACTGAATCTTTCAAATGCTAGTGAATCTGTCAAATGTTCTGTCATTTTTATTACAGTACTAAAATATTTTGTAGAACTAATATTGACGTACGGGTACTTGTTTAGATCAAGGGTAGTAGATGGTCTTACTATTCTTTTGAAACATGGCCTTGTCACAATCTAGATGAGGCTTGGGGCATTTTGGTTTGCATATGTGGGTCATATATTCATTGATGTGAGTAGAAGGTATGCATAGAAAAGCAGTCTTGATCGTCAGTTTTGCTTGTTCCGATGATCGAGTGTGTTCGGAGAAAAGCAACTAATCCCGCGCCAAGGTTTTTAGTGCTAAATCAAGAATTGATTCTCACCATCCTACTATTGAATTTCAAAATCTGCATTGGTAAATCGGTCACTTTGAAATGCTGTTGAATATGAACTGGGAACCCGTCATTATTTCACCAAGCATGATGCAATTTAGGCGGTGGGTTCTTGCCTTTCTAGAAGTTTTAGCAATTTTAGGAGGCTTGCCAAACTTTGCAAAGGTGTACCTTTCTAGAAAGTTCACATGAGGTTCAGCATCATGGTATTTTGGTATGAAGTACCAAAAATCTAAGTGACTCAACTTGCAACTACTCTGTCTAACTAATATGAATCTTGACAAAGTTGAGGCCATTAGAATACAAACTGGAGGGAGTAGTATAAAAATGGAAGCAGTAAATAAATTATCTCTCAGTTCTAATAACTGAGACGTGATGAGAGAACGCTCCATGGCAGCGTGCTAGTCTAGAGCAGCTATAGTACTCCTTACTCCATAACTCTAGTCGGCATGCTTGATGCAGTACGCCCGGCAGAAGACAACTGAAGGAGCACTGAAAAACCCTCCTTCAAAGAGCCATCCCCAACTCCACGAGGCTGCATTTGGATCTTTTCGAGCATGCACTTCACACATTTTTATCGCCGTCTCACCCGCAACATTGATCCTTCCAGGCTTCCATCCCTCTCCTATAAATAAGCCCAACAGTCATACATAGATCTGTCCTTGCCCCCAATCCATCTGGATGTGATGACTGTGGATTCGAGGCACAACTGGCTCAACAACATCTCGAGGAAGATCGGCGACGACATCTTTAATGAAATAGCTATTTGTCTAGACACTCCAAGGAACTGTACCGCCAAGTCGCTGGCGGAAAAGGTAGTAGATGCCCCAACGACATCTGCTGTACTTTGGTCTCGTACAAGGACGTCTACAACCACAAGATCACGTGCAACTACCACCGTGTGTCTGCACGGAGCCAGGATGCGAGTTCAGCAGCGTCAAGAAAGTTTTTGTCGAGCACCTCATATCTGCCCATTTGATGACAGTGCCCAGATACAACCGCAAAAAATGGGACCCGTCTGTGCCGGTTCATGCACCGGGCTCGCTCAAAGATGAGGTCATCGCATCGGGAAGCAGGGCAAGGTGTTCATTGCCCAAATTGACGGGCATAGCACGGAATTTCTCCTGTCCGTCAGGCTGGTGAGGTTGGCGCCATGCAAATCGCCGCGGTACGAGGTGAGGTTTTGGTCGTTGGTCTTGTTCGCTAGTTTCAATCATGTTGTAGTGATGAGGTCATCCGAGATAACGATTAGGACGTTGCCGGCCAACGCCACATAGGAAGTACTCACGCTGTTTCTGTCTAAGCCGCGGCTTTACATTCATACTACTGAACCCGTCGTCGGACAAGATTCACCGGTGAGATATCACATCTTAATCCTCTTGTGATGATCCTACTATGAGTGTATGTAATGTTGTACTAATTAGCTAGTTTATGTTGGTGGCATATTTCCTTCGTAATTGTATTACCAAAATTAAGGATCCTAAATTTTCTGATTTGTCGTATAAATTTTACATGTATGCTGCTGACCTAGAGGCTGACAGGCGACAATGAAACGAGAGACGCATCACAGGTAGGAAATCAAGCGTGCAGCCTGGCCAGCACTTTGACATGCTGAAGCATTCTCTTTCTACGAGTATGTATGATGGGACATGTAGTGGTTCCCTAGCTTAGTGTAAGCTTGTAGTTCTACACTTCTACTAAGTATTTTGTATGGAGTTCAGTTACTGCTAATCTATTTTGTAGTAATACCAATGTACTAGGACTTATTCAGATCAAGTGGAGAATATGCATGGTCTCGCTTTCCTTTTGAAACTTGGCCTTGCCGCATTATTGTACATGCACTGAATTTCAATGTCGGCATTGCTAAATCTGTCAATTCTTTTGGTCATTTTCTGCCACCATTGAATCAGCCGCTTTAAATTGCTGCTGAATCTGTCAAATGCTGCTGAATGTGAACTGGGAACCTGTGAGATACTTTTCTAGTCTTATTATGTACTGCCGCATCTTTCAAATGCTACTGAATCTATCAAATTTTTTGTCGTTGCTTTTACTAAAGTATTTTGTAGAGATAATAGTGATGTACTAGTACTTGTTTAGATCAAGGGAAGTAGATGGCCGGTATTGATTTTGCTTTGAAACATGGCCTTGTAACAATCTAGATGAGGCTTGGGCATTATGGGTTGCATATATGTTGGTTACATAGACATTGATGTAAGAACGAGGTATGCACAAAAAAGCAGACTTGGTCGTCAGTTTTGCATTCTCCGATGATGTAGTTTGTACGGAGAAAAGGGGCAAACTCATCATGCGCCAAGGTTTTTAGAGTTGAAACAAAAATTGATTATCTTTGTACTACTATTGAATTTCATTGTCTGTATTGCTGAATCGACCACTTTGAAATGCTGCGGAATCTGTCACGTGCGACTGATTATGAACTAGGAATATGTCGATATTTTTCTATCTTTTTCTGTACTTCTGAATCTTTTAAATGCTAGTACAAAATCTATCAAAAGTTTTGTTGTTGCTAACTGGCTATTTGCACTAGAGATTTTTCCTTTTTATCATTGGAACCGTTGGATGTGTATTTTGGATAGATATGAGAGGGGTAAAGATACAGCGTGATTTCACCAAGTGAAGTCATAGGGTATCAGTCCAGTTTTGGTGCGGGCGGAGGGCGTGTCCATGGTTCTTTTGACTTTTCGCATGAATATCTGTCAAAATAATTATCGCTTTTTCCACCTCCCTCTGCCAGGTTTTTATTTCGAATCCGGCTGAGCCACATCATAATGCAATTTTCATTAACGAGGAGAAGAAATCTAGCCCATTCCTCCCCTCTTTAGCCTAGAACATTTTAATTCGTCCTTTTTGGGTTCAGGGGAGTGCTGACCAGAGCCCACTGAAATTTGAGAAAGGACGCCGTGGAGCACAGCCCAGAGGATTGCTGGGCACAGCACAGTGAAATTTGAGAAAAGATCCCATGGAGCATAGGCCATGGAGTATAGCCCAAAGTATTTTTAATTAGGCCTTTTGGGCATTGCCTCCACCCTTAAAAAAAATCTCTGCCTTCCTATGTTTTTAAGAAACTACTCTATTATGTGGCATTTTATAAATTGAGATGCCAGGAGCGCTGCCGTTTTATATTTTAAAAGAGATAAACATGGACACAAAATATTTATAAAAAGACTAATACATAAGCTGTAGTACTAATAAACATTTAATGATATATTTTGTATAGATATCTTTGGTGTAGTTGTAACGCACTTAGTTTAAGTCTATTTAATTCAAAGGTCTTGAGTTCGAATCCCCTGTGTGCACATATATATCTTGGGTTTACATTTTTTATTCTAGCAATATCACATTACGGATAGGCTGACATCCCGGCCCCCTAGCCTGCAGGGTCCCACTGAAATGTGAGAAAGGAGGTCATGGAGCACAGCCCAGAACATTATATTTCTACCTTTTCAAGGTAAGGGAACTACTGAGCATAGCACAGTGAAATTTGAGAAAGGATCCCATGGAGTATAACCCAAAATATTTTTAATTAGGCCTTTTGGGCATTGCCCTTGGGCTTGTTCGTCTGCGGTACCAAAGTTCGCAGGCCTGTGCATGGCGGTACCTAAGTTGCCTGAAATTACCGCGTTTCGAAAAGTTAGGCCGCCAACTACTGAGAGGGGTCATTTCGAGGCAAACTCATCTCACCCATGCAAAATTCAAACATTCCGTTAAACCGCCCCGTGAAGTAGACGGTCGGGACCCACATGTCGGTCATCTGTCCGTGACGCGGGCGCCGACGTGGCAACCTCTTAGGAAAATCGAGCAGCTAAGTGGATTGGATGCGTTGACCAATTTCACAAATCCATTCCCAGCTTTCCCCTAGCACCGGCAGCGTCGGGATCCACCCTCCAGGCAGGACGATCCCTTCGGACATTTGACTTCCGGGGCCAAGTTGCTGCGCCCAGTTGTTGCGCCCAGTCGCTGATACCGAGCTCCAATGGCGCATGCCGTAGCCGCCCTTGCAAGGATCTAGCCCGCCTCTGCCGCCGACGAGCCGAGCAGTTCGGAGGATGGTAGTCCTACTATCAAGGAAGAAGAAGTTCTGGCTACAAGCGGGTGAGCTACCCTTATCTTTGCTATTCGCACTAATTATAACTGCTAGCTGGCTACTGAACCTCAAATTATTTGTTAGCCCAACACTGACAAACATATTTTTTCCACAGTTTTCTGTCAAGTGGAATCTGCGCGGACCCCCCTTACCTGGTTATGGTAGTCCTCTACAGGTATGACTCTAAGGGTAAGTGGTATGGAAGCCATTGTTTCACGATGGAAGAAGCGCCTGCGCAGATCTGCTCTATATCTGGTATGGTTGCTGCTCTGCGTAATCATGTTGAATTATGGCCAAAGAAGATAGCAAAGTTCAGCTTCATGGATGAACGTGGCATCATGGTTCCTATAACGTGTGACAGTCAGCTAATTGGGTTGATGAAAAGGTATGCTTCGGCTGCCATGTTTGACCTGAAGTGTCATGTACTGGATGTGGAAGCTGCTATAACAATAGTCGCCCTTCTATTCTTGGAGAGGGTGGTTGCTCGAACCCAATTAGCTCCTGGTAAGCAAAGGTTGCTTGGGGTTCGCATGTTCGTGCTGAATTGTAATTTTTGTTTTATTTACTCTATAGATATTGGGCAGTTATGCAACAGTCTTGTTTCTTTGACAGGAAGCACCGCAAGGTTAGAAACATGATTACCGGCTTAGTCATTTTGCTGCCCGAAGAAATTAAAAACGAGTGGAAAGATGATGCTGGACACGATTCTGGTGCCCATTGTCCTGGCGATGCAGAGTACGTGAAGCTAAGAAAATTGGCATCGAGGAAGAGGAAGAAGGCAGGAAATGGAGAAGCCAGTGGACGTGAAGGCTTGACACCCAGGCTGCGGAGCTGGCAATGAAGATGCATAGTAATTTGTTGAACTTGAACCTATATATGTAATTCAGTTAAATTCTGGAGCTCTGTGTGTGGCACGTTGCTGGGGAAAGAATCTACCCACGTTCTCTGAGGAAAATGTACCACGACTTAGGGTATGGAAACGCCCGAGTCAGTAGTTGAATCCGAAATTGTGATTGTGCCACTGCTATCTGAAAACAAGGATCCACCGGTTCCACGATTGCTGAGGGGCAGGAGGTCTCAAAATACGACGGAATGTAAGTGGCACAGAAATAAATTATTTAAGCTGCCACACTCCACGAAGTAGCAACTTATTTCAGATGCTGCATAATGATGGCTCAATGCACGGCGCCTAGAAAAATGCTTGATGGCGGTGTTGATGTAGAGCTCGTTGGGAAACCCAAGAGGAAGGTATGATGAGCACAGCAGCAAGTTTCCCTCAGTTATGAAACCAAGGTTTAATCGGACCAGTAGGAGCAAGAAAACACCCCAAAGGTGTTACTAGCTGAGCTTTGGCAGGGCGCACTACCGGTGCTAGTAGCAACGTGGAGACCTGCACAACACAACCACAGAACTTTGTCCCCAACTTGCGATGAGGTTGACAATCTCACCGTGTTTTGCAGAAAACAAAGGATTAAACGTATCGAATGGAAAGAAGTAAAAGTTTGCAGAAAGTAAACACAAAGCAGTAAACAGTTTGTAGATTGTATGTAAAAGAAAAGGACCGGGATCCATAGTTCACTAGAGGTGGCTCTCCTTAAGATAGATAACATGCTGGGTGAACAAATTACAGCGGGGCAATTGACAAACACCGAGAAAGCAATACATGCATATACAAATCATCTTGACTCCTTTGAGACTTGATTGGGCATTACAACATTATACATATACCGCCATCCAACTGCATCTATGACTAATAATCCACCTTCAGGTTATCATCTGAACCCCCTCCAGTATTAAGTTGCAAGCAACCGATTATTGCTTTACGAACTACGTGTAAAGTAAACAATACGATTGTTCTATGAATAAAGGATTGTGGTTTTCTCCCTAGTAGCAACAGCACATCAAGTACCTTAGAGATTTCTGTCACTTCCCCAGATTACCAGAGGCATGAACCCACTATCGAGCATAAATACTAACTCTTGGAGTTGCTAGCATCTACTTGGCCAAGATAGCTACTAACAACGTAAAGCATGCAAGATCACAAATAACAAAGACATGATAGAATCAATAATCAATCTGAAATATCATCTCAATATCCATCGGATCCCCGCAAACACAACATGCAGAATTAAAAAAGATGATCTTGATCATGAACGGAGCTCACAAGATCTAAACATGAAAGCACAAAGGAGGAGAAACATCCATCTAGCTACTACATGGCTCCGTAGTCTAAGGATGAACTACTCACGCATCACACCGGAGGCTTGCATGGTGATGAAGAAGGCCTCCAGGGTGAATTCCCCTCTCCGGCAGGGTGCCGGGAAGAGCTTCAGATCCCTCCCGATATAGGGATGGAGATGACGGCGGTTACAGACTCTTTCGTGGATTTTTGATCGGGTACTTAGGGTTTACATCCCGATGGCATCTTATAGTCAGAAGGGGAGGCCGAGGGGGTGCCGGGAGCAGCCACACCACCCCCTGGCGCGGGTCAGGCCTGGCCGCGTGGCCAGGTGGTGTGGTGGCCCCCTGGCCCTTCTCCGTCCCGTATTCTGGCACTTGATGACTTCCGGAAAAATAGGCACTTTGGCTTTTGTCCCGTTCAATTCCGAGAATATTCATTTTCTGACTTTCCTGGAACCAAAAACAGCAGAAAACAGGCAGCTGGCACTGTGGCTCTTGTTAATAGGTTAGTCCAAGAAATCATATGAAAAGTACTCCAAAGTGTGGACAAAACACAAAAAAGTGGATAAAACTAAGCATGGAACATCAAAAATTATAGATACATTTGCAATGTATCAACATCCCCAAGCTTAACTCCTGCTCGTCCTCGAGTAGGTAAGTGATAAAAAGAAAGAATAATTTTTGAGGTGACATGCACCAACAAAGACTTGATCAAAGTATTTGTAAACATTCAAAGTTGGGATCATAGTACTTCAATCATAACATGAAAGACAAAGTTCTAGCAATAAGCAAAGAAACTATGTTGCAACATGAAAAGGCACAAACAAAAGATTCATGAATAACAATGCTTTGCAAGATGTTTGTTTGTTTCACATAAAGAAAACATAGCACAATAGTATTTAGCTTGTCCCTCAATAGAGTAGCAAATATAAAAGCATAGGATACCTTCAAAGTTCATAAGAGTAACTAGATACAATAGTTTAAAATAAGCAATATCAAAGTATGCATCAATCAACTAGTCTTGGGACAATGCACATAGAACTAAGAATGGCCACTATGCTCTCAAAGTAGGTGCATAAACATAGAAGGTGGAGACACAATATAATGGTGGAAGAAAGGCTTTTGTAAAAGGAAGTAGGGATTCAAGTCTTATAAAGAGCTTCTGAAAATTATGGTACTTATAGCTTTCAGCTCTCATTGCCGCTATCATAAGAATCTTTAAGGTGATTAAGGTTAAAGTGACACAACTAAGAGGATATGCTTGACAAGTTATAAACCGAAATCTCATGCCCCTTACTTACGAAGACCGATCCTCATGCTACTCAACTTCAGTCATGAGTAAGCTCTTGTCATTGTAAGTACATGTGTATAATTCAGAACCGCCAACGGGGTACCCCTTGCACATGATACGGGAGCTTTCCCATAATCAAAATGACAAGACAAGCAGACAATGAGCATCTCAGCGATCTTTTTATTTGATATTTGCATACTTTTTTATTGAGGATGCTTCATAGAGTGCTCATTATGGTGATGCTGCAAGTTTCCACCATGATTAGGCATGGCTTAGGCTAGCGTCCCACACGTTTCTCTAACACACATACAAACTCCATGATCTTACAAGTTCCACTTTTATTTCACACCGCCGGGATCCGTAAGCAAAAGAACATGATATCAACGTGGTACAGAGTATAAGTGCAATGTTGAAAGCGTTCCCCATGAAACATGGTTCTGCTATTTTCAACTTATAAAGCGCAAGGATATACGCAACAAAGAAGGACCCAATGGTTCAAGTTTATTATATGCAAAAAGTAAACTGTGCCATCAAGTTCGTGAGAGCTTTAATCACTAGTTTTCTCATAATAAGTTTAATTTGGAAGGTAAAAAAAGCATGAATATACTTGGAATAGCATAAGCTAGTAGGTAGGTATGGTGGAATCCTTGGAAAAACATGGTTTAAGGAGTTGGATGCATGAGTGGAACTCATACTTGGTTGTGGAGGCTAGCAAAAGAATGGGAGCGACAAACTAAGAGAGCAATAATGGCCATAATCATGCAGAGCGACAAAACATCATTGACCAAAGAATAAAGTGATACTACAAGTTGAAAACTAAAGGATCATGAAGTCTATGGTGACTTGAGATAGTCATAACATGGTGTGAGCATGCGCCAAGTCAACCCAAATAAAGCATCAAAGGAGAATACCACTATACTATGCTTTAATATGCTAAAACAACGCATGATTCATCCAAGGCACATTAAGAAATATCAATTGTTTATAACAAGTCATTCTACAGCAAAGAATACTAAGCATAAATACAAAACAATATCAAGCATGGCATGACAAAGCATAGGCCACAGTCAAAAACAAGGTCTTTTTACCACATAAGCATGAACTTTCCTACTCTTTTCCAAACCAAACCAAACTATTTGCAAACCAATGTATAAAAGAGGGGGTCCAACCAATTTATTCAGAAAACTAAGAAAACCAAGCAAACTAAAAACCAAAGCAAAAACGAAAAAGAAGACGCTCCAAGAAAAACACAACTGTGCATGAAACAATAAAAATGAAGCGTTTGGAAGAAACCTAGGATTTTTATTGATGAAGAAGGGGATGCCTTGGGCATCCCCATGCTTTGACGCTTGTACTTCTTGGATATTTCTTGGGGTGACATGATTGGCATCCCCAATCTTGAGCTTTAGTCCATCCTTCATCTCATTACTCATTCCTGCCATACACCTGAAAATTTTCCTTCATACAAAACTTCACACAATCTTTATTAGCAACATTAGTGCACTCGAGATAAATAAGTCTTAAGGTTCAGTTCTAACACTAAATAAACTTCCATTAGAACACTATCTACTGTAGCACTTCCCTCAAAAAGCACAAATCCCCAAAACAACTTAAGAAGGAACCAACAAGAAGCAAATGCAGAAAATGGCAGAAATCTGTCAAAATAGACCAGCAGGTAAAGAAGAATTTTTTCGAAGACCTTCTGTTGCTCAAATCAAAATGTGTTGACCCAACGAAAGTTAGATAACAACCTGGGGCAGAAGCAAAAAAATTCACGCCTCAAAAATACGTTCGGAGATTTTACACGAATTTTTACGGTGAAGCATAGAAATCTGTTTCGGGACAGCAACTTTCCCAATCATTACTTCTCTCTCATTAGAGGTTACTCTTGGCACAAAAAGCAAATAAAAAGGATAAGGAGAGGTTATTATAGAGGTAATAACTTCCAAGACTCATCTAAAACTTTTGGGTTATCTCCCAATAAGTACTTTTCTTTAACGCCTTTAAGATAGGCATAAGAAGCAAAGAAAGAATCAAGTGTTCTCAAATGAAGAAGCATTAAGATCAATACCAGAAATATTTTCAACAAGGCAAGGTATATCATCCAAATAAGTTCTAGAGGATCCTCTCTCAATGCTCTTAGGTTCACTATTCTCATCAAAAGGGTTTGCAGGAACAATCCAATCAAGATTCTTTTCTATGGCATCATGTATTGCTACTAGTTTAAAGGGTATTGGTATCTTAGGTTCCTCCCCATTAGGTTCGGTTTTGTTCAAATTTTCTCGTGTACCAACAACATCTACACATGAGCCTAGCATATTGAAACGTTCAAAGACTTTCCTAGCTTCCTTGGCAACATCATAGAATTCCTTAAACAAAGTTTCTAGAATAAAATCCCTCTTTTCAGGGTCCTCAATTTCTTTAAGCTTAAGAAACATTACTTGCATTAAGGGGTTGAGGTTAACAAACCTAGCTTCTAACATGTGAATTAAAGAAGCTACAGCAATCTCATAGTTTGGAGCAAGTTCTGCAAGGGATCTATCCTCAGTATCCTCATGTTTGCTAACATGATTAAAGAATTCTTCAATATTATCTTTCCCAATTATAGAACCACTACCAATTGAAAGGTCTTTCAGGGTGAAAGTAGGGATCAACATGGTGAGCTAAGGAAGAGGTGACAACTAAAGGAGACTTAATTTTTTTTGTGTTTTTGAATAAGAAAGCAAACAAGTAAAACTAACTTTTTGGGGGTTTTTGATAAAGAAACAAGCAAACAAAGCAAAAAGAAACTAAGAAAAACAAAAACAACAAAGTAAAGAGATTGGTTATGAGGGACTCCCCTTGTGAAGATGTCCTTGACTCCCCGGCAACGGCGCCAGAAAAATGCTTGATGGCTCAATGCATGGCGCCCAAAAAAATGCTTGATGGCGGTGTTGATGTAGAGCTCGTTGGGAACCCCAAGAGGAAGGTATGATGAGCACAGTAGCAAGTTTCCCTCCGTTATGAAACCAAGGTTTTATCGAACTAGTAGGAGCAAGGAAACACCCCAAAGGTGTTACTAGTTGAGCTTTGGCAGGGCGCACTACCAGTGCTAGTAGCAACGTGGAGACCTGCACAACACAACCACAGAACTTTGTCCCCAACTTGCGATTAGGTTTTCAATCTCACCGTGTTTTGCAGAAAACAAAGGATTAAAAGTATCGAATGGAAAGAAGTAAAAGTTTGCAGAAAGTAAACACAAAGCAGTAAACAGTTTGTTGATTGTATGTAAAAGAAAAGGACCGGGATCCATAGTTCACTAGAGGTGGCTCTCCTTAAGATAGATAACATGTTGGCTGAACAAATTACAGCGGGGCAATTGACAAACACCGAGAAAGCAATACATGCATATACAAATCATCTTGACTCCTTTGAGACTTGATTGGGCATTACAACATTATACATAGACCGCCATCCAACTGCATCTATGACTAATAATCCACCTTCAGGTTATCATCCGAACCCCCTCCAGTATTAAGTTGCAAGCAACATATTATTGCTTTACGAACTGCGAGTAAAGTAAACAATACGATTATTCTATGAACAAAGGATTGTTGTTTTCTCCCTAAATAGCAAAAGCACATCTAGTACCTTAGAGATTTTTGTCACTTCCCCAGATTACCAGAGGCATGAACCCACTATCGAGCATAAATACTAACTCTTGGAGTTGCTAGCATCTACTTGGGAAAGATAGCTACTAACAACGGAAAGCATGCAAGATCACAAATAACAAAGACATGATAGAATCAATAATCAATCTGAAATAGCATCTCAATATCCATCGGATCCCCGCAAACACAACATGTAGAATTACAAAAAGATGATCTTGATCATGAACGGAGCTCACAAGATCTAAACATGAAAGCACAAAGGAGGAGAACCAGCCATCTAGCTACTACATGGATCCGTAGTCCAAGGATGAACTACTCACGCATCACACCGGAGGCTTGCATGGTGATGAAGAAGGCCTCCAGGGTGAATTCCCCTCTCCGACAGGGTGCCGGGAAGAGCTTCAGATCCCTCCCGATCTAGGGATGGAGATGATGGCGGTTACAGACTCTTTCGTGGATTTTTGATCGGGTACTTAGGGTTTACGTCCCGAGGGCATCTTATAGTCGGAAGGGGAGGCTGAGGGGGTGTCAGGAGCAGCCACACCACCCCCTAGCGCGGGTCAGGCCTGGCCGTGCGGCCAGGTGGTGTGGTGGCCCACTGGCCCTTCTCTGTCTCGTATTCTGGCACTTGATGACTTCCGGAAAAATAGGCACTTTGGCTTTTGTCCCGTCCAATTCTGAGAATACTCATTTTCTGACTTTCATAGAACCAAAAACAGCTGAAAATAGGCAACTGGCACTGTGGCTCTCGTTAATAGGTTAGTCCAAGAAATCATATGAAAAGTACTCCAAAATATGGACAAAACACAATAAAGTGGATAAAACCAAGCATGGAACATCAAAAATTATAGATACATTTGCAATGTATCACACAATGACGTGGCAACATAAACAACAATGTTCT
Source organism: Avena eriantha (assembly GCA_910589775.1). Lineage (NCBI taxonomy): Eukaryota > Viridiplantae > Streptophyta > Magnoliopsida > Poales > Poaceae > Avena > Avena eriantha. The sequence goes on along the minus strand of OU342741.1, from coordinate 197,572,264 downwards.
CACCGATAATGCCCAGATGAGGAGGAAATCGGTACCACTTTCTGGCCTAATCATGAGCCCGTCTATCTCACCGCCTCTCTGCTCCTGCATCCCCTGCATCTGGCGAAGCTCCCGGATCTCCAGTAACCGGGTGTACTTGCTTCCACTTTATAAACTGTGGTTGTGCCATTTGCATGCGGCCAAATCCACGTAGATTACGTTTAAAGAAACCACCAATGTCAGAATACACTAGTGGAAAAGGGGTCTGTGGTCCACGATCACGTTCCTAATCCGGGACAGAGATCTAAATCGAGGCAGAAATTGATCTAAATCACAAATTCTTCCACACATTAATCGAGACAGATATCTAAATCGAGGCATTTCATTAATTCAACCACTAGTCAACAATTTCACTTCCGCTGTCGCTGTCCTCCGAGCCATCGGCTTCCTCGTCGTCGTCGGACGGAACCTCCACGATTTCCACATTGTTCGCAAGACGGAGCACCTCTTCGTGGCGAGCAGCGGCGATGACGGTGAACTTGGTCCGTCCAGGGACGGACCAGAACCTCTCCCGCCCTTCTCGGTTGCGGAGATCCTGGTGCACCACGCGCCCGTAAACGATGCGGTTGCCAATCTTGGCCTTCCGCTCCTTCTTGAACAGCGTCGGCCAGTACGGGCTGGCCGCCGCGTACCGGGGTAGCGCCCTCTTCCATGCGGGTATCTAGCAGCGGCGCGCCGCGATTTCACTCTCCATCGCGGCACCGCCGGGGACGAGGAGCGGAGCCACTGGCACCCCCACATAGCTGATGCGCCATCCGTGGGGCACCATCACGGCCGACGGCGCGAGGATGTTGAAGTGCGCGAACATCACCACCTCGTAGAAGTTCAGCGAGGGCATCTCCATGACGGCGCGGTGGAGATTAGAGAGGGGGCGAGGGGGTGGACGACGAAGCGACGGCGCTATGGAGATTGGAGAGGGCGAGGGGATGGGCGATGAAGTGATGCGCTGTGGCGCCTCCTATTTGTACACGAGGACGACGAAGCGACGGGCGGAATATCCAAGGGGCATTGGTCAGACAAAAGGAAGTAATGCAGGGTTAAGACAGATTAACGGGGCCAGTAGTTCAGATCGCTAGGTCAACAAGTACAACTATTACAACTTAAAAAAGGCACGGAGCTTAAGCTAAATAGAACTAGTTATCACACATCTCCTTGATCTTCCTAATCTTAGCCCGATGCGCATCTTCCTACGAGAGCAAGGATCGAATCTTCTGCTCCTTCCTTTTAGCATCTTCCTTGCACAGCTTCAATTGTTTCTCTACATCTTTCCTCATGCACTTGTCAATACTCGTAGTTGTGAACTGCAGGATTTTGGCCTGGTGAAGATCCGTCCTTGCTTGAGTCAGTTCTTGCTCTACTTTAGCCTTCAGGGCCAACGCCACGTCCCTCTCCTTCTCGACTTTGCAAACCGTGTCTTCCACCCCCATGAGATCTCGCTTATGCTTGGTCGTGTCAACTGGTTCCCATAGCTTCATCTCAACACTGTCAAGAAGTGAGCTGAATGCGGATTCTTTCAACTCAACAGTCATTTCCCATAGTTTGTCCAGCGTTTTCTGCATCGATTTGGGCCACTCTGGATCTACCCATTTGACAACACCACAACTTCCGGCATCATTACACGATGTCCTTGACACCGTAGAAACCTCCTGCATGCCTTTCGTCCTTCGAACGCTACAAATTTAGCGGGCACATATCCATGTTTACATAGCAGAGGACTGTCTTCATCCGCTAAACCGTGATAGTCGGTGTCATACATCGTCTGGTTGGCCTAACACATCATACGCGCATGAGTAAACTGAGTAGATCTGTCTCAAAAAATAGATACTGGCCACGGATGATAGAGATAAAGATGAGACGACTCACATCAAATCACCATCACTTTCGTCACGATGCATTTCATCGCCGTCTCCCCTTGAACCCATGGCGAGAGGGGAGGGGGGTGGCTGCCGGAGAGGGGATTGGGATGGAGGCGCCGTGGGCTTGCGGCTACGGCAGGATGGGAGTGAAGTGGGGAAAGTGGCTTTGAGGGGAAGGAAGAGAAGTACGGGGAGGAAGAGAAGTAATGGGGACGTGACACCAGGATATGGCCCACTCAACTCGTGAGTCGTGACACTCGCAACAGGGGAGCCCCTGGTGTTGCCAGTTTATCCAGAGCAAGCATGGCCAATCATGTCGTAGAACAGACTACTCACAGATCGATCTCACGAAAACCATCCCAATCGTCCAAGCGCCCCGATCGAATGGTATGTAACAATCGTCAAGCAGAACAACTGTGTTAGGGCATGCCTTATAGCAGACTCGGTCTAACGCTAAGGTTAAGGCTCTCCTAAGGTTAATTAGGATCCATATGTGGTTTATGAAAAGAACATGCATCCAATGACACTAGTGGATCCATATGTGGTTTGTGAGAAGAACACACATGCAATGACACTGGTGGATCCATGAGTGGTTTATAAGAGGAACACACAAGCAATGACACTAGATCCATATGTGGTTTGTGAAAAGAACAGACCTGCAATGACACTAGGTGTGGTTCATGGGAAGAACACACATGCAATGACACTGGTGCATCCATGTGTGGGCTATGGGAAGAACACACATGCAATGACACTAGTGATATGTGGTTTGTGAAAATAACACACACGCAATGACTCTAACTGTGGTTCATGATAAGAGCAGACATGCAATGACACCGGTGGATCCATGTGTGGTCTATGAGAAGAACACACATGCAATGACACTAGCCGTGGTTCATGATATGGTTAGTGAGAAGAACACACATGGAATGACTCTAGATGTGGTTCATGAGAAGAACACACATGCAATGACTCTAACAGTGGTTCATGAAACGAGCAGACATGCGATGACACAGGTCGATCCATGTGTGGTCTATGAGAGGAGCACACATGCGATGACACCGGTGGATCCTTACGTGGTCTGTGAAAAGAACACACATGCAATGACACCGGTGGATCCTTACATGGTTTGTGAAAAGAACACACATGCAATGACACTTGTGAATCCATATGTGGTTCATGGTAAGGACACACATGCAATGACACTGGTGGATCCATGTGTGGTCTGTGGGAAGAACACACATGCAATGACACTGGTGATATGTGTTTTGTGAAAAGAACAGACATGCAATGACTCTAACTATGGTTCATGAAAAGAGCAGACATGCAATAACACTAGTGGATGCATGTGTGGTTAATGAGAAGAAAACACATGCAATGACACTGGGTGTGGTTCATGATATGGTTTGTGAGAAGAACACACATGCAATGATTCTAGATGTGGTTCATGAGAAGAACATACATGCAATGACTCTAACTATGGTTCATGAAAAGAGCAGACATGCGATGACACCGGTGGATCCATGTGTGGTCTATGAGAGGAACACACATGCGATCACACCGGTGGATCCTTACGTGGTCTGTGAAAAGAACACACTTGCAATGACACTGGTGGATCCATGTGTGGTCTGTGGGAAGAACACACATGCAATGACACTAGTGGATCCATATGTTGTTTTTGAGAAGGACACACATGCAATGACACTAGTGGATCCATGTGTGGTTTGTGGGAAGAACACACATGCAATGACACTAGTGATATGTGGTCTGTGAAAAGAACAGACATGCAATGACTCTAACTGTGGTTCATAAAAAGAGCAGACATGCAATGACACTGGTGGATCCATGTGTGGTTAATGAGAAGAACACACATGTAATGACAGTAGGTGTGGTTCATGGTATGGTTTGTGAGAAGAACACACATGCAATGACTCTAGCTGTGGTTCATGAGAAGAACACACATGCAATGACTCTAACTATGGTTCATGAAAAGAGCAGACATGCGATGACACCGGTGGATCCATGTGTGGTCTATGAGAGGAACACACATGTGATGACACCGGTGGATCCATGTGTGGTCTATGAAAAGAACACACATGCAATGACACCGGTGGATCCTTACGTGGTTTGTGAGAAGAACACACATGCAATGACACTGTCGGATCCAAATGTGGTTCATGGGAAGGACACACATGCAATGACAATGGTGGATCCATGTGTGGTATGTGGGAAGAACACATATGCAATGACACTGGTGATGTGTGGTTTGTGAAAAGAACATACATGCAATGACTCTAACCGTGGTTCATGAAAAGAGCAGACATGCAATGACACTGGTGGATCCATGTGTGGTTAATGAGAAGAACACACATGCAATGACACTGGGTGTGGTTCATGATATGGTTTGTGAGAAGAACACACATGAAATGACTCTAGATGTGGTTCATGAGAAGAACAGACATGCAATGACTCTAACTATGGTTCATGAAAAGAGCAGACATGCGATGACACCGGTGGATCCATGTGTGGTCTATGAGAGGAACACACATGCGATCACACCGGTGGATCCTTACATGGTCTGTGAAAAGAACACACATGCAATGACACTGGTGGATCCATACGTGGTTTGTGAAAAGAACACACATGCAATGACACTGGTGGATCCATATGTGGTTCATGGGAAGGACACACATGCAATGGCACTGGTGGATCCATATGTGGTTCATGGGAAGGACACACATGCAATTACTCTAATTGTGGTTCATGAAAAGAGGAGACATGCAATGACACCGGTGGATCCATGTGTGGTTAATGAGAAGAACACACATGCAATGACACTGGGTGTGGTTCATGATATGGTTTGTGAGAAGAACACACATGCAATGACTCTAACTGTGGTTCATGAAAAGAGCAGACATGCGATGACACCGGTGGATCCATGTGTGGTATATGAGAGGAACACACATGCGATGACACCGGTGGATCCATGTGTGGTCTATGAAAAGAACACACATGCAATGACACTAGTGGATCCTTATGTGGTTTGTGAGAAGAACACACATGCAATGACACTGGTGGATCCATATGTGGTTCATGCGAAGGACACACATGCAATGACACTGGTGGATCCATGTGTGGTCCGTGGGAAGAACACACATGCAATGACACTGGTGATATGTGGTTTGTGAAAAGAATAGACATGCAATGACTCTAAGTGTGGTTGATGAAAAGAGCATACATGCAATGACACTTGTTGATCCATGTGTGGTTAATGAGAAGAACACATATGCAATGACACTGGGTGTGGTTCATGATATGGTTTGTGAGAAGAACACACATGCAATAACTCTAGATGTGGTTCATGAGAAGAACAGAAATGCAATGACTCTAACTGTGATTCATGAAAAGAGCAAACATGCGATGACACCGGTGGATCCATGTGTGGTCTATGAGAGGAACAAACATGCAATTACTCTAGCTGTGGTTCAAGAGAGGAACACACAGGCACTAACTCTAACTATGGTTCATGAAAAGAGCAGACATGCGATGACACCAGTGGATCCATATGTGGTCTATGAGGGGAACACACATGCAATGACACCGGTGGATCCTTACGTGGTCCGTGCAAAGAACACACATGCAATGAAACAGGTGGATCCATGTGTGGTCTATGGGAAGAACACACATGAAATGACACTGGTAGATCCATATGTGGTTTGTGAGAAGGACACACATGCAATGACACTGGTGGATCCATGTGTGGTATGTGGGAAGAACACATTGTAGGGGTTCCGCACATAAAAACAATAAATTTTACTCTACACCCCTGAACCCCTGAAGCTGCCAGGACCTATCTATTAGTAATACAATAACGGGAGGGGCTTTTCGCGAACTTACCCTCGAAGACCGAAAAGCATTGGCAACGCTCAGGAGAGCGTGGTTGATGTAGACGAGCCGAAGCCGACCTCAAGGTCGTGATGAAGTCCTTGCGCTCCTTCTGGCTCCAACGACTTGAGTGCCTCAAGTGCGACACCTCCCAGGGAGTTACACACTTCTGGTGCCCGACGATGACTCTCGCTTCCCCGATCTAGCAATAGTTGCGGAAGTAGAGCTCCCGGATCCGAATCCCGCAACGTGACGGTGCTCCGCGGTGAAGATGTCTCTCGCTCGCACGGTCCAGACTTGGGACCACGGTCACGAGAGTGAGAGGGGGAGAGAGAAAATATCAATTGGAGGTCCTCCCAAAAGTGGGGAGACCTTTATTGATTATTGGTGTATTTTTCTAGGCCAAATACCCCACTATATATAGGGGGGAGGGAGGTACTACCTCCCTCAAAGTCCCAGGGTGGGACTAAAGGAGAGGAGGGGGTGGGGTGGCCGCCGGACAGCCCCTAGTGGGCCCCGCGGGGGGGCTAGGCCAAGCCGGCCAGCCCCCTTGGCCCCTCTCCCTCTCTCCTTTCCCCTAAAGGGCCCTCTCCCTTCAGAATTGGCCCATTAAGCCTTTTTGACCTTTAATTGAATTTTCTCTTTACTAAATAATTATGAATAAATGATTAAATCAATATTTAACATTCATTCACATATTATTCAATCTCCGTGGCTATGGAACACCTTCCACCTCCACTCCGGACATCCTCCAAAATTTCCAAAACCCTTCCGGTTTTCTCCCTTCTTTTCTTTGGTGATTCTACCGATCCTATAAACACTCTCTAAGCATCATCAAGCCCTTAAGAGTGATACCGCACGGTTCGGGAACACACCAGACATGGTCGGGACACTCCCGCACCAATGATCGACAGAGGGACCTGGATGGCCTTGTGACCCCTGTGCGTTCCACGAAGATCTTTCGGCATTTGAACCGGGACAGTCGTGTCTTATTCCCTTTGTCATTCGATACTTGTATTGCTCGAGATATGATCATTGACATCACCATGTCGCGTTCAATCTCGTTACTAAACAATGCTACTTAACTCGTTCCGACAAGTGATATCCCCGTGATCTAATCACACGATGTGCAGCTATTGGATATAACTTCTCCGAGTGGGCCCTTGAGTATCTTCCCGTCACATGGACGGACAAATCCCGCTCTTGACATATATTGCCTCTACGGTTTCCTCTGAATACCTGAACACACCTTTATAACCACCATTTTACCAGATGGAGTTTGATGCTATGTAAGCACTCTCGGGAGATAGTGATTGATATAGCCTCACGGTCTAAGGAATAGTCTATGAGGATCCATTTCTAATCATCATAACTTGAACTTCGTGACATGATCGGCTCACGATGTTTAGGTTGGGTATTGGTTCATCATCTCATTCTCCGAATGAGATGACCCCATTTCCAACTAGCATAAATGCCACATGATCAGGAAACACAATCATTTGTTGACCAATGAACCAGTGACTAGAGTTTCACTAGGAACCCCTGGTTGTTTGTATATCACACGTGTATTGATGTTTCCACTCAATATAGTTATAGGATGATATAAAACTTAATTATAAACTATACGAAATATGATAATAGTCCTTACTACTATTTGTCTCTAGGGCATATTTCCAACAGTCTCCCACTTGCACTAGAGTACAAATACACTAGCTGCATTTTGTTCTCAGTTATTGGCACCATGTTACCGGTACCCTGAACATGCTTGCTCATGGAAGAGGTTGAGTTTTGGGTCTATACTTTACAGTCCCAAATCCTTTACAACTTATTAATATCACCTTAATTGACATTAATACTCTATCATCACATGATAGCCTATGTGTGTATGCATCATCACTATGGCAGCAGAACGAGGCCTGATTCCAGGAGCCTACAGTGACGTTAGATCAACCTCGAGGGCTTTCTCATGGGCACTGTGCCCCGGGACACATCATTATACGTTAAAAGCGAACTAGCCCCGCCATAACATTATAAAACACTTTAGATGGTACCCTTATCTATTATTATAAATGTATTCATCGAAACACTAGTGCACTATGTGCAACTTTCGATGTTTTTGGTTCACCTCGCTTCCTACTTGACTTTATTTGGTATCTATAGGAGTTTCCAACATATTCCCTTATAACATAACTCTTTATGCTTTAAGATATGTTATCCTTTATGGATTTGGAAAATATGTCTACAGTTCTCTATTAGACACTGCGGACAAAACTTAGCTCAACATTCTGTGCTTCGAACTAAATCACTTTTAAACGTTCCTTATTTGGATCACATATTATGCTTAAGTTATCATCATGGTTTACTGAGATAGAACCTATGTCTTAACATAGTGGATGACGATCATCCTTTTCTTTCTTTCAACCATTGATACTAAACTTAACACTATTCCTAATTTGAGTTATTAAGGACTGGTTCCTTAATTAACTTCTATTCTGAAACCCTTTTCAGAATCACTTAAGGAATACTACATAATATCATAACAACCCTATTATCAACGTCTACATCTTATAAATCATTATTTATAAGTATTTGTGCTTTCATTCTTAACATACGTAAGAATTACTCCTATAATCTCCCACTCAAAAATATGTCAATCACATATTGTTTCAGGAAGACTATCATAGCTCCCACTCAATTTTATGCAAATTGCATATCCACTCACTATTTTGAATAACTTCAAAAACTTTGATCAAATATCAAACTTGGAGATTTACTATGAGATACTAGTACTTTACTAGTTTTAAATCCACTAGACATTTAGCACCCTTGAATCAAATTCATTTGAATTTGTCCAAAACTTGACAAATTGTGCTTTTGTCATTCACCCCCTTTTTCCTACTATGGCTTTGCAGTCATTTGGGAAATTCCAAGTAACCCCTTTACTTGTGAGATTCATCAATGAATTGCTTTCTAATCTCAAGGGAATTTTGCTTCTAGGATTTCTCATAATTTAGTTTACCATTATTTCCTTTGTAGTTCGTAGGTATGTCATATTCCAAAAATCATGACAAGTGATTCACAAATGTTTCCATACAAGATAAGGATTACATTTTGAATCGTACTTCATGTAGTGAAAACACAAGTGGAGAAAACACAATGATCAATATCATTGATTTGTTCCTTCTGTTTAGAGAATCGTTTAGGAACGTCGTCCGTTGCGCTTCTCAACACTCTAATGCAGGGTTTTGAATCCTCATCGTGTTTTACACTAATTTCCATTTGCTCCATAGTTGAGAAACATCAGTAGAAGTGAGCTTTCTCAAGAATGCACCAAAATCCAAGCAATACGAATCTTGCTTTTCTTTTAGTCTCAGCTATGGATTTCGTATTCAAAGTTTCCAATGAATACACTACAAGGTCTTATTCGTTATTGTTTTGGTTATATCGAATAACCCCAAAACTTTCACGAATTCAAATGGTTTACCAATTCTAATTGAGTGCTAACTATTTCTAAGCTAATGGTCTCTACATCTACACTACAACGATTTATTTGGTGCCTTCTATTCAACCCATTTGATATCTAATATCACATTGTGATGCTTTGTATTTTGTCGTTTCAAAACACTTTGTATTCCACAATTTCTTTTAGGCCAATCTTATAAATACGAATTTCATTACTATTGATCAAATCATAGCAATTAGATTCTCTTTTATACTTATACCCTTTGTTGATGAAACATTTTGATCAAATCAAATAGTTTCATATTCATGTTTCCTTTGGTAAATTTATTTACACATTTAAACAATCATATAATGATAATTACCATTTTCGTTAAAACCCAATACATCGAATATGTATTCTATTTTTAACAATTCTTTAAACACTTTCTATTCAAGTAATACATGGTGTTCAAGTTATTTTGCCGAACTTAGGCATGATTTATATGTGACAAGAAATCGAATGACTTTCACATATTATCACATAACTTTGCATTTAAATAATGGTTTCATTCATTAATGAAATATCATTAAGTTGGGTATTTTAAACAAGCCATTTTAATGTTTTACAAATGTTCATGCATTATCAATTAGTTTAAAACAGCAAGGATAATTCACACATAATCAAACAAGATATGAACAGGAATAGAAATCATTCATAAAAGCAGAACAATTGTTTGTTACAAACTCATATGAATAACCGTCTCACAAAGTGTGAGACACACTAAAGAAGTTCACAATCTCTTGATTACAATAATCATCCTAAACATAAACTAAGTGATAAATGTCGAGGGAGAGTGTCATTGGCCATCATCATCATGCTCGCCATCAACACACAATGTCACCTCCTCTCCAGCAAGCACATCTCATGCAGAAGGACCTGTTTTCAGTAAAACAGAACAAGTATCAGATTTACTTAGCACTGCAATGTGTTTGCAAGATTATAACATTTAAAAAAATGTATATCAAATATATACCTTTGTCGTTGACGACTCCAGCGACGTTGGGTTCATCTACCACATTTCTGAAATGTGATATGAACTTGAGGAAATCCAGTGTTTCTGTGTCGCCTCTCATAATGCAGATCCTGACTTGTGCTTGGTAGCTTGGTGGCAGCGACCGCAGCACAGCGCCATTTGCAAAAGAGCCCATAATCCAGACATCCAGGAAGTATGTAGGCCTCATGTACACATCATGCACGCGCTCCAAGTGGTCCTCTAGTGATGACTTCTCCTCCATCTTAATGGAGAGGAAGTCTCCCATCAGCTCATGCTCCCAAATGCGTGTCTGCTCCACGAAATGTGTCCTAAGCTGTAGCATTACCAAAAGAGGGTTGACATCACCCACGAAAGGCCACAGCTCGTCCACCATTCCGAAACGCATCACAACTTAAATATAGGAGGCCATCTCACGATGGAGATAGCGGTCTTTCCGCTCCTCTAGGGTCTCAAGGTCTGTGGGCTGATCCAAATCCATCCTGTCGAGTATGTAGTCAACCACGTCGTTCTCGCTAAGGAGAACATGGAGACTGGCAACCCAAATGCAGAAGTTCGATCCATCTAACCTGAGCTTCTCTCCTTCTAACCATTCAATTGTCAACACGAAAGGTCCCATCTACATTTATAATTGCAAAAGGAATTTAGACTAAGTTTATAATTAAATGAGTTAATAATAACTCCACTCAGAAACACCTATCCCCAAAAGGGTTCCTAGTGATAACATGACCCCTATCAGCCACATCTCCCAGATCATCATGGACATCAATGTGGGTTCAAGGGTGGACGCTAAACGTCGGTCACATCATTCATGCGACTCGTGCTCGATCTTTTGACCATCCACATTCCGAGGCCATGTCTGTACATGCTAGGCTCGCCAACTCAACCTTAGTGTTTTCGCTGTGCAACATGGCTTGCACCCACCGTATGTGAACGTAGATGTGTCTGACACCCGATCATCATGGCCTGCCTCATACCGAAGAACTTTCTTGGTGGTGCACACTAAGGGGGAACACAATCGTTGGAAATTTTAATAGGGATCATCTTATTAGGCTATCGTCGAGTATCTAATACTAGCACACAATAAGGCATACAAACATTAACATTGAATGTAAATGCGATGTGATATGGTCCTTCATGTCGTGATCTCCATCCGCCGTCACTAGGTTCCGGCACCATGGTTCCGGCGCCGTAGACACCAGGGTACCGGTGTCATTCCGGCGTGGTAGTCCGTCACCTCCGTGACTATCTACTACTACGTAACAAAAGGTAATTACTTTACCTTTGCCACAACCATATCACAAAGCAACGCCCCCTTGCAAAACAAAGTTAGACGCCTCTACTTTATCTTTGCATGTTTTACGTGGTTGAATGGGCTTTCGCACAAGAACCGTTCTTACCTACGAACTTTTAGCAATGCTGATCAAGTAGTTGTCTCTACTACACCCCTTTCGGGGCCCTCCGTTGCAAATGGCATACCAACTAATGCGAGAGACACAGACATCCCCCTAAGCCACTTTATACGGTACAAGCTGTATGTCAAGCATGGACCAGTCTCGCGAATGAACGCGTAAAGTCGGTTGGGGGTCGCTTCATCAAGCATTACTACGGTATGCACAAGTACACGTGGGAGGGTAACAACTAAAATATCAACGCCCACACACTACATCTCGTGTGTTCTACCCGTACTAGCATTACTACGCATAGATCTAGCTCTGATACCACTATAGGGGTTCCGCGCATAAAAACAAAAAAATATGTCAATCACATATTGTTTCAGGAAGACTTTCATAGCTCCCACTCAATTTTATGCAAATTGCATATCCACTCACTATTTTGAATAACTTCAAAAACTTTGATCAAATATCAAACTTGGAGATTTACTATGAGATACTTGTACTTTACTAGTTTTAAATCCACTAGATATTTAGCACACTTGAATCAAATTCATTTGAATTTGTCCAAAACTTGACAAATTGTGCTTTTGTCATTCACCCCCTTTTTCCTACTATGGCTTTGCAGTCATTTGGGAAATTCCAAGTAACCCCTTTACTTGCGAGATTCAGCAATGAATTGCTTTCTAATCTCAAGGGAATTTTTTTCTAGGATTTCTCATAATTTAGTTTAGCATTATTTCCTTTGTAGTTCGTAGGTATGTCGTATTCCAAAAATCATGACAAGTGATTTAGAAATGTTTCCATACAAGATATGGATTATATTTTGAATCCTACTTCATGTAGTGCAAACACAAGTGGAGAAAACACAATGATCAATATCATTGATTCTTTCCTTCTGTGTAGAGAATCGTTCAGGAACGTCGTCTGTTGCGCTTCTCAACACTATGATGCAGGGTTTTGAATCCTCATCGTGTTTTACACTAATTTCCATTTGCCCCATAGATGAGAAAGATCACTAGAAGTGAACTTTCTCAAGAATGCAGCAAAATCCAAGCAATACGAATCTTGCTTTTCTTTTAGTCTCAGCTATGGATTTCGTATTCAAAGTTTCCAATGAATACACTACAAGGTCTTATTCGTTATTGTTTTGGTTATATTGAATAACCCAAAAACTTTCACGAATTCAAATGGTTTACCAATTCTAATTGAGTGCTAAGTATTTCTAAGCTAATGGTCTCTACATCTACACTACAACGATTTATTTGGTGCCTTCTATTTAACCCCTTTGATATCTAATATCACATTGTGATGCTTTGTATTTTGATGTTTCGAAAACACTTTGCATTCCACAATTTCTTTTATGCCATTCTTATAAGTTGGAATTTCATTACTATTGATGAAATCATAGTAATTATATTCTCTTTTATACTTATACCCTTTTATTGATGAAACACTTTGATCAAATCAAATAGTTTCATATTCATGTTTCTTTGGTAAACTACTTTACACATTTAAACAATCATATAATGATAATTACCATTTTCGTTAAAACACAATACATCGAATATGTATTTACTTTTAACAATTCTTTAAACACTTCGTATTCAAGTAATACACGGTGTTCAAGTTATTTTGCCGAACTTAGGCATGATTTATATGTGACAAGAAATCGAATGACTTTCACATATTATCACATAACTTTGAATTTAAACAATGGTTTCATTCATTAATGAAGATATCATTAAGTTGGGTATTTTAAACAAGGCATTTTAATGTTTTACAAATGTTCATGCATTATCAATTAGTTTCAAACAACAAGGATAATCCACGCATAATCAAACAAGATATGAACACGAATAGAAATCATTCATAAAAGCAGAACAATTGTTTGTTACAAACTGATATGAATAACCGTCTCACGAAGTGTGAGACAAACTAAATAAGTTCACAATCCCTTGATTACAAAGAATCTTTCTAAACATAAACTAAATGATAAATGTCGAGGGAGAGTGTCGTTGGCCATCATCATTATGCTCGCCATCAACACACAACGTCACCTCCTCTCCAGCAAGCACCTCTCATGCAGAAGGAGCTGTTTTCAGTAAAACAGAACAAGTATCAGATATACTTAACACTGCAATGTGTTTGCAAGATTATAACATTTATAAAACTGTATATCAAATATATACCTTTGTCATTGATGACCTCTCCGGTGATAGGTTCAACATTTACGTTCCGGAAACGTAATATCAACTCATGGAAGTCCAATGCTTCCGTATCACCACTCATGATGCTACTCCGGACATGTCCTTCGTAGCTGGGAGGTAACGACCGAAGCAGTACGTCTATCGCAAATGGATCAGCCATACAGTAATCCACGAAGTGAACCAGTCGTGTGTGTGCATCAAGCATGCGCTCCAAGTGACCCTTCAGACATGTATGCTCTTCCATCTGAATGGAAAGGAACTCTCCAAGCAGCTCGTGCTTCCACATGCACACATGGCCTATGAACTCTGCTCTTAGCTGATCCACCATCCAATATGGATCAAGATCACCCATGAGCGGATGTAGTTCATCCACCATCCCGTAACGCTTTATTATCTGAATGTAGGTGGACATCTCTTAACGATAGTAGAGGTCTGCCAGCTCTTGTGGGGTCTCATAGTAGTCTGGCTCAGTCAAATCCATCGTGTGGCCTATGTAGTCTACCACATGATTCCTAGTAAGGAGATCATCTAGGCGCATAAGCCAACTAGGGAAGTTGGATCCATCAAGTCTAAGTTTTTCACCCTTTACCCAATCCTCCATCTCAAAGTAAGCTTCACGGTGAGCCATCTACATTTATAATTGCAAAAGGAATTTAGACTAAGTTAATAATTAAATGAGTTAATAATAACTCCACTCAGAAACACCTATCCCCAAAAGGGTTCCTAGTGATAACACCACCCCTATCAGCCACATCTCCCCCGATCATCACGGCCATCAATGTGGGTTCAAGGGTGGACGCTAAACGTCGGTCACATCATTCATGCGACTCGTGCTCGATCTTTCGACCATCCGTGTTCCGAGGCCATGTCTGTACATGCTAGGCTCACCAAATCAAACTTAGTGTTTTCGCTGTGCAACATGGCTTGCACCCACTGTATGTGAACATAGATATGTCTAACACCCGATTATCACGGCCTGCCTCATACCGAAGAACTTTCTTGGTGGTGCACACTAAGGGGGAACACAATCGTTGGTAATTTTAACAGGGATCATCTTATTAGGCTACCGTCGAGTATCTAATACTAGCACATAATAAGACATAAAAACAATAACATTGAATGTAAATGCGATGTGATATGGTCCTTCACGTCGTGATCTCCATCCGCCGTCACCGGGTTCTGGTGCCAGGGTTCCGGCGCCGTAGACACCAGGGTACCGATGTCATCCGGCATGGTAGTCCATCACCTCCGTCACTATCTACTACTACGTAACAAAAGGTAATTACTTCATCTTTGCCACAATCATATCACAAAGCAA